>RJWM01012994.1:39560-52776 GCA_004363535.1 Dasyprocta punctata | reverse complement strand
CCAGCTGGCCACAAACTTTGGAGTGAAGGTGTTCCGGCAGGTGGTCCAGGCCTCTAAGGACAGCAACCTGGCTTTCTCACCCTTCGGGGTGGCCTCAGTGCTAGCCATGCTGCAGGCGACGACAGACGGAGAAACTCGGCGGCAGATTGAAGCAGCAATGGGATTCAGCATTGATTGTGAGAGACGGGAGAGAGGGAGGCGGGGAGTCAGGCAGTCTCCATAGCGCAGGCATAGAACCAGAAGGAGCTGGGGAAGGCTGGGCCCAGCTTAGCCAAGTGGACACTTACACAGCTGCAGTACAGATACAGCCTGTCTTCCCCCACCACACCCTTGATCTGCCAGGGTGTACAGGCCAATAGATTTGCCATTTATTTTATTAACTATGGACCTTAATGCTTCTAAACTTCAGTTTCATTCTTTCTTTTTTAACCAATCAGATTTTATTGGTACATTTTAGATATATATGATATATATTCATCATAAAGAAATTGTACTTATATATGATATAACTTATAAACCTCAGTTTCTTCATCTGGAGAATGGGCATGATAAAAATGCCCATGACATAGAGCGGAGTGAGTACTAAATGGAATTATGCGTGTAAAATGATCAGCACAGCTACATCATAAGAAGTTTAGGATTTGTAATTTAAGAATGAGCTGGGCATGGTGGTGCATGCCTGTAATCCCAGCACTCAGAAGGCTGAGGCAGGAGGATTGCTTCAAGTTCAAGGCCAGGCTGAACTGACTATCAAGGCCAATCTCAAAAAATGACTAGAAATAATACTAATAACAAAAAGCCAGGCATGGTGGGCACACTCCTGTAATTGCAGCACTTGGGAGGCTGAGGCTGGAGAATCGTTTGCAAATTTGAGACCAGCCTAGGCTACAGAGTGAGGTCAAGGCCAGCCTGAACCGCAGAGTGAGACCTTGTCTCAAAAAGCCAAATAATAATAATAATAATAATAATAATAATAAAACAATTAAAAAACAGAAAAACAATCTAACCCAAAGAAGGGGTTAGGACCTGGGAGGAAGGGAAGGCGGTGTAGAACGAGATGAAGGCCTGGATGAGCCTGACGAGCCTGTCCTTCTCACTGGACACAGGGAAGGGCATGGCCCACGGTCACCTTCAGCTGTTCAAGGAGCTCACGGGGCCGTGGAACAGAGACAAGGTCAGCATCACCGACGCCATCTTTGTCCAGCGGGACCTGAAGCTGGTCGAGGGCTTCATGCCCTACTTCTTCCGGCTGTTCAGGACCACGGTCAAGCAGGTGGACTTCACGGAAGTGGACAGAGCCAGGTTCATCATCAATGACTGGGTGAAGAAGCACACGAGAGGTGAGTGGCCAGCAAGGAAGTCTCCAGGCTGGACGGAGGGAATTGGGAAACAACCTGCATGCCTGAATCCTCCCTTGCAGTCTTCTCTGCCTGGTGGGCAGAGGGACTAGGGCATCAGGAACCAAAGCATTTAGTTGGGTGTAGTGGTACATGCCTATAATCTCAGCACTCTGGGAAGCTGAGGCAGGACAATCAAAAGTTTCAGCTCAGCCTAGACAATTCAGTGATTTAGCGAGATCCTGTCTCAAATAAAAAGTGAAAAGGGAGCCAGGCATGCTGGCCCACTCCTGTAATCCCAGCACTCAGGAGTATCATGAGATCATTAAGGACAGTAGTGACCAAGACATGGACACGTACAAACCCTCAAGACAACTTGGGCATCTTAATGATTTAACAAAACCCTATCTCAAAATTGAAAATAAAATTTTTTTAAAGGGGGTTAAGACTATTGTTCAAAGTTGGGCATGGTGGCGCATGCCTTTAATCCCAGCACTTGGGAGGCTGAGGCAGAAGGATCATTGTGAGTTTGAAACCACCCTGGGCTACAAAGTGAGTTCAAGCCCAGCCTGAACTGCATAGTGAGACCCTGTCTCAAAAAATCGGGCCAAGGATTTAGCTCAGTGGCCTAAGTGCCTGCCTGGTAGGCACAAAGTTTTGAGTTCCATCAATGGTACTAATTAAAAAAAAAAAATATATATATATATATCAAAAAAGTTGGGCATGGTGACACACACCTGTAATTTTAGCACTCAAGAGGCTGAGGAAGGAAGATTGTTGTAAGTTCAAGATCAGCCTGGATTACAAAGTGAGTTCAAGGCCAACCTGAACTGCATAGTGGGCCCTTGTCTTAAAAAGACAAAAAAAAAAAAAAAGCTCAGTGTGAAACACCTTGGGTTTAATCCCTATAAAACACACACACACACACACACACACACACACACACACACACGGCAGTTTAGGAGGGAAGGAAGGCAAAGCTGAAGTTTCTAGCTCTGACCCTGGATAGGATCCCAGGGCCAAGAGAGTATGACAAGCTGGAAGACTTCCTGAGCCTCTCAGAAAGATGGAACAAACAGAAAGCAGCTAGATCAGTCTATTTAAAACCCTGTTTAAACTGAGTGTGGCATGGCACTCCTGTAATCCCAGCACTCTGGGAGGCTGAGCCAGGAGGATCATTGCAAGTTCAAGACCAGCCTGGGCTACAAAGTGAGCTCAAGGCCAGTCTGAACTTCATAGTGAGACCCTGTCTCAAATAAACAACAACAACAACAAAAAAAAAAAATTGAAAAAATTGAAAAAGAGCTGGGGATGTTGCTTGGTGCAAAGGCCCTAGAATCTCCAGTCAATTGATCAGCCTATCCCCATCTGCCCTCCGGTTTCCATCCATGTAATCCACGTAAGGGCTGTGAGCTGAAGAGAACTGTCAAAGAGGCTTCCAAAGCACCTCACTTCCCGATCTCTGGCTTTCCTCCAGATATGATCAGTGATTTGCTTGGCGAAGGCGCTGTGGACCAGCTGACGCGCCTGGTGCTGGTGAACGCGCTCTATTTCAATGGCCAGTGGAAGATGCCCTTCCAGGAGGCTGCAACCCGGCCCCGCCTCTTCCACAAGCCGGACGGCAGCACTGTCTCTGTGCCCATGATGGCGCAGACCAGCAAGTTCAACTACAGTGAGTGCAAGACCCCCTCTCATCTCAGACACTGCCTCGTTCCCCAGGCCTCCCTGGGGGGCTCCAACACGCAGCCCTTGGCGGGAGGAAGAGTGCTTCCCCCAACCCTCCAACGGCCCTAGGGCTGACAAGGTTTTCCAAACGGGAGACAGCCCATGGGAGAATGAGAGCAGAAGAAAGCAATTGTCTGCCCTGCCAGATGAGGCTGAAATTCAGAAATCCGCTCAGCCCACACCTGAGCAACTGCTTCATGGCCTCTAGTATTGATTATTTGGGGCCAAAAAGTCCTGCCGGGGAAGGGCTATGTGGAAGATCAGATTTGAGGGGATCAGGAGTGGAAAGAATGTGTCTGGGTGTAGCAGAAGGGAGTTAAGGGTCAAGAAAACCCAGGAAGAGACAGAGAGAGAGACAGACAGATAGACAGGCAGAGAAGGAGGAGGAGGAGGAGCAGGAGGAGACGCTGAACTGGCAGAAGAGAAGGAAAATGGGAATAAAAACACTGAGGAGGTGCCGGGCTGTAGCTCCGTGACAGAGCACTCTCGGAGTGTGGTCCTGAGTTCAGTGCGCAGGACCGGAAACACCAAACCTCTGCAAACGTTCGACATCTGAATGGCGCGGGGTGGGGAGGGGGAGGCTCTGAAAGCCCGGAGCTGAGTGATCAGCCAGGACCTCGGGAGCCATTGCCCAGCGGCGGCCATCTTGGTTTCCTCACAGCGGAGTTCCTCACACCTGACGGTGAATACTACGACATCCTGGAGTTACCCTACCACGGGGAGACCCTCAGCATGTTCATCGCTGCTCCCTACCGGAAAGAGGTGCCTCTCTCTGCCATCACCAACATTCTGGATGCCGAGCTCATCAGCCAGTGGAAAGGCAACATGACCCGACGGACCCGCCTGCTGGTCCTGCCCAAGTAAGCCATCAGCCATCCTCCAGGCAACGCCCTCACTCCACCATCTCCTCTTCTTCGCCCGTCTCCTGATTCCCTGAAATCACTGGCCCCCTGTTGAGTTTCCCAGATCTGTGACACTGGGAGCGCAGGGACGTGTGTGGGAGGCTGATGGGAAACGCCAGCCTGGGTTTGATTACAATTCCTGCATCATCTGTCCGCCCGTTTCCGTGCAAGTGCAGGGGAGAGAGTCCAGCATACTCAGGAGGGGAGCTGGAGAAATGATGGAAATGCAGGAGGCTGAATCAGTCAACAGCCCTTTCTGAATGTCCTGTATTTCCACTTTCATCTCCCTGAACCAACATCCAGACAGTGGAACAAGAGAAATCACTTCCGAGATGGGACAGCCCAGACTGCAGCTTCTGGCTGGGGTTCCTAAGAACAGATTCTTTTCAGTCCTTCTGCACAAGCAAAGAGGGTGGAGAAGGCTGGGGCTGGGTAATCAATCACAGGGGATCTTCTGCCAGGCTTACCGCAGACTTCCAGATGCTATAATGCCGGGCTTGGGGAAAGAGGAGATTCTACTGGCTTAGCTGGCAGTTCAGATTCCCTCTCTCACAAGAATGAGGTAATTAGGCACACCCTGGTGGGGAGCAGAGAGCCCACCAAAACTTTGCTGCTTAAGTCCTCTGCGTTGTTAGTGCTACAGCCAGGCATGGTGGTGCACATCTGTAATCCTAGCACTTGGGAGGCTGAGGCAGGATGATTTTCATGAGTTTGAGGCCAGCCTGGACTACATACCAGACCCTGTCGCAAAAAAAGAAAAAAAAAAAAGATACACACTCTATAGACCCGATTTTTGCTCAAATATCCTTGCAGGAGAGGTTACCCTTTGGACCCTCCCCTCAATTCAGACTGAATAAGATTATGCTGCAAATACAGCCTTATTTGAGAAGAGTAACCAGTCACAGGTTCAAGGCAGGTGGAAAGACTGAAGAAGAATATTCATTAGTGTTAGAAACTTCCAGCAAGGAGAGACTTTGCAAATAGACCTCCCTCTTCCTCCACCCCATCGGTTCCCTCCCTCTGGATCTGCCCCAGGATTCCTGGTGGGGCATTGGCAGGTGCAGCTGCCACTACAAGGGGGAGCTGAGCTCAGGCTGTCTCCTGCGGCCAACAGGTTCTCCCTGGAGTCAGAAGTGGACCTCAGGAAGCCCCTGGAGAGCCTGGGGATGACCGATATGTTCAGACCAGACCAAGCAGACTTCACGAGGCTTTCAGGTGAGAGACCATGTCCCTCGCTTTCATAGCCCTCCACCTACAGGGCCCCTCAGAAGACCAAGGAGGCTTCCCGAGAGCGATGACTGATCCCATTCTTGTGTCTCCCCATTTCAGAACGAGAGCTTCTGGTCGTGTCACAGGCACTGCAAAAAGTAAGGATCAAGGTGAACGAGAATGGCTCGGTGGCATCCTCCTCCACAGGTGAGTCCCACTCACAGAAGCTGCCCCAGCCTCAGCTGACACCTGGCACCTCCAGGCCTCCACAGCAGAACTACCCCCAAACCACAAGAGGGACCCCTGCCACCCTGTTCTGCCTCAGCCTTTCTTCCCAAGCATACTTCCTGTGAGGACAGGAAGTGCCCCTTCCTTTGTCACCTCTCAGCATGGAAGATGGACATGCTTTCTCCAGGACCCTGGTCCCTCACCTGTGGCTCCTTAGGTCCCCGATTTTGAAAAGCCTCACTCAAAAGCCGAGGCAAGGTGGTGCACACCTGTAATCCTAGAACTTTGGGTGGCTGAGGCAGAAGGATCTCAATTCAAGCCAGTCTGGGCAATTTAGCAAGACCCTGTCTCAGAATAAAAGTAAATTAAAAAGCTGAAGATGTAGCTCAGTTCAAAGGCCCTGGGTTCAATGCCTGATTCTGAAGGAAAAAAAAAAAGATCCCTCCCATAAGGAAACAAGGAAATAAATTTAAGGGTCCTGCTTATCAATAAAGCTTAAGACAAGTGAGTGTTCGCGAGTGAACAACTGCTAGATCTTGACCAGAGACCTGGAGGAAACCAGGTCTCAGAGAATGTCCCTCAACTTCAAAGACACATATTCAGGAGAACAAAGAAGCCACCTAAAAATTGCTTCCCTATATTGTTGTCAGATGGGAGGCTGGTCTCATTGCATCTCCGGGGATCAAACTGGGCACTTGTGCTGGTGGCCCTCTCACCTAAGACATTGTCCCTTCTCTTCTAGCCATTGTGATCTCAGCCCGCATGGCCCCTGAGGAGATCATCTTGGACAGATCCTTCCTCTTTGTGGTCCGCCATAATCCCACAGGTAACATCCAGTGTTTCCCCCATCCCCTACTGTTGTCTTGGGCAGTCAGCCAGTTGTAAACGCCCCTCAAGTCCCCTCCAGATCCAGACTCTGGGCAAGGACTGGTCCCTCTCCTTGTCCTAGAGGAGGCAGCCAGCTATCGCAGCTGATGGGCTACAGTCCTAACTTGATCACAGAGCCGCTGTGACTCGGGACAGCCACCCACCTTATTGGATCTGTTCACCCATAAACATCACACTTCCTCTTCTCACCTTTCTTAATTCTGCCATCCACAGGGACAGTCATCTTCATGGGCCAAGTGATGGAGCCCTGATCATGGGAATGGAAGACTGCACCTGAGACAAAACTAGAGATATATTGGAGAAGAAATTTCTCTCTAATGATTCTTTGCAGAGAAAGACAGGACATTTGCCTTTTCCTTTCTGTGGTAAATCTTTCCAATTGACCTCCTCGACCTCAGCCTCTGTGGGAGGAGTCTGGAGTCTGACTCCGGCTAGGGACCCCCTCAGGGGAGGCCCCTGGAACATGAAGGTCTCCAACCCAGGCAGAACTGCTAGCCAGATGCGTCTGCTCATCTCTGTACACATGGGGTCCTCAGACCTGGCTGTCCCTGAGGCCCTGACAGGCTGGAACTACAAGGCTTCCTGGAGCTTGTTTGTGCTGGGTAGGAACAATTTGTGCTCCAGTCATGCTACTGCCATCCCTGCCCTCTCTGCCACTGCGGTGGCAGCTGGTGACAGGCCAAAGAAGGCTGATGGAAGGAACACTCTTTCATCTCAACATCCTCCCTGGCACTGACCACCGCCCCCCTCTCAGAGGGGCCTCCCTCTCCCGAAACTGTGCGCATATATCATTCAGGAGTGTAGGTGATTGTTTACTCGTAGAAGCAGGTTTTTGCTTCCCACAAACTTTATTTTTTTTGCAAGAATAGAAGAAAAGTGAGATGTGTGCCTGGCTCTTCACCCACACCCAGCCTCCTGGTGGGGAGGGTGCGACGCCAGGGGTGTGCTTGAATATTTATCATTTCCTTGTCTTTGTGTGCTTGTTAGAGAGGAAGATGATTTTATTAAGGGAAAAGTGTTATTTAAGCTTGTGCCTAGTGTTCTTTTGTGGTTTGTGCCCTCGCATCTCAGGAGTTCGGCACTCTAGCCTCAAACCTCCCTGGGTGCAGACGTGACGGGCTCCACACTGCCACCTTGTGGCTGCCTTGGCCCACGCCGCCTCTCTTTCCACTTGATGGCCAAGGGGTTCACCCCACCACCAAGGTGATCTAACCATAGCCCACGATAAGGACCAAAAGGATAGGGCGGGTGACATGACAGAGACTTGAGTGAGGACAGAGTGGTTTCAAATTTTTCCAATATATTTAGAGCAGCAATGCAAGGGGCTGCATGACCTACCAGGACAGAACTTTCCCCAATTACAGGGTGACTCACAGCCGCATGGTGACTCACTTCCATGTGTCATTTCCGGCTGCTGTGTGGGAGCAGTGGACACGTGAGGGGGGAATGAAAGAGTCAGCCAGCTCGGACTCGAGCACCTTGTTAGATAATCATTTTGAAACCCTACTAGCCGGGGGTTGTCAGGAAGGCCAATTTATAGAAGAATTGCACATGGATGTGAAACGAATGTAATCTAATAGAAGTCTCATCACCCCACTGTGTTCTCCACTGAAAAAATCCTCATTCTTTGTGCTTTTTTTTTTTATGTTTTTTTTTTCTTCTTTTCTCATGATGCACTGGACAATGACAGTCACCCGCGGCCCTTGTAGGGGTCCCTAAACATAGGGTTAAATGTTCTTGAAATCGTATTCAACTATTTACATTTTCACTTTTGATATATAAATAAAAATGTATTTTAAAATAATAATAAAATACATATAAAGCATATGCCAAATAGTCCCTGTCTTGACCTCTGTGTGCCATATGGTACAAGGAATCAGACCGTGTTGAGTGGTGAGTCTCTCAGTGGCTGGCATCGGTAGCACAGGTGTGTGGGGCTGCTGTGGGTGGGTCCCCAAGCTGGGGACCATGAATCTGCACCATGCCCCAAGGACATGCTGTGGTGACTCCATTCCCCCCTGGGAATCATCCTCAAAAAGGAGAGGGGACTAGGAGAAGAGCTCAGTGATAGTGTTCACTTAGCATGCATGAGGCCCTGGGTGCACCACAAAGAGACAAGGAAAGAAAAGGGAAGGGAAGGAAAGGAAAGGGAAAGGAAGGAAAAAGCAGATAGGTTCCCCAAACATCTTCCACCCACCCTGCCAGGTTCTATCATGGTCACTGTCCCTATGAGTTCTCAAGTCTATTCGTGTCCTTCCCGTCCCCTGCAACCCTCTCCTACCCCTCGAATGGCTCTCGAGTCCAGCCAACACTTAAGGTCCATTTCTCACTGCTTGCATTCATATGCCCCCCAAATCAGGTTCCTTTGAAAAGGCTCTTTTGTTATGCATGCGCTCTGTGTCCTCCTTGAACAGCTTCCTGAAAAACTATGATTGTCTTCTTCCAGTTGTTGCTTTGTTTGCCTGTGCTGGGCATGGAACCCAGGGCCTTGCGCACGCAAAGCTGTCCCACTGTGCTGCATGCTCGGCCCTCTCTGGTGTGCTAAAGGCTCTAGACAGAGGACACAATTCTCTCAATTACTTTCTGTTTACATTTTCAAAACCAATTTTTAAACTGAAAGCAATACCTATAACTATCGATCAAACTTGCATGCCATCTAGCTCCAGAACCCTAAAGATAGGATCGATCAGTGACGGCGAAGCTTTTGGAGCTTTCAATGATACAAGCAGCCTGCTGTGGCACGCGTGCCATAGGTTCACCACCACTGGGATTGATATTGATAGATCCAGCTCTCTGTACGTGTAGCTCATTTCCGAATAGGAACTACTCACCTGAAATCTGGCTCAAACCACACAGTCTAATAAAGAGGTAGTGAGTTCTCTGTCACAGGAAGTATTCAAGGATGGCTAGATGGCTACTAAGTAGGGGTGCTTCAGTGACCAGGGTACAGATTTAGTGAGTTTTTAAAAGTTATATTTAATAATATGCTCATAGTAAGACATTCAAACAGTTCAAAAAGACAAAAGTAGACTAGGTGTGGTGGGCAGGCCTGTAATTCCAGCACTCAGGAGGCTGAGATAGGAGGTTTGCCTTGAGTTCAAGGCCATCCTAAACTACATAGTGTGATCCTGTCTCAAAAAACAAAACATCAACAACAACAACAACAAACTTCCAGCCCTAAAACTGTGATTCTGGCAATACAAACATTTTCAAATACAATCAAAAGGGAACATTTTGCCTGGTGAGACTTAACTTTTTCTCTAGTTTAAAAGAATTCTCATGTTATCTTTTTCTCTTAAGTGATGTTAGATTTTCTTGGAGACAATTCTGAAAAAAACCTTTTTGAAAAGAAATCCAGAAAGAATATTCATTCACTTGCTTACTCGGCAAGCATTCAATGTGTGCTAAAGGCTTTCTTGTGGTTCTTCTCATTCCTGTCTCAGAGATATTCTTTTTTTTTTTTTTTAAACTGGTGATTGAACCAGGACCTTCCTACTGAGTTCTATCCCTAACCCCTTTTTTTAAAATTTTGAGACAGGGTCTCACTAAGTCACTAACTTGCCCAAGCTGGGCTCAATCTCGAAGTGATCCTCCTGCCTCAGTCTCCCAGACTGCTGAGATTACAGGTGTGTGCCTCCACATCAGGCTTTCCAGGGATATTCTTGGGTACCTCCAATGTGATGTGCTCAGATGTTCAAAAGAGATCCCTTCCTTATGGATTCCTTTTTTCTTTTGATTTGAAGCTTTCTTTTCTCCCTGGAGACTGATAAATTAGGAGAGGGGCCTGAAGTCCAGCAAACTTGGCAGGAAGGGTCTCCTCTCCCTAGAAAGCTGAGGAATCTGGGGACAGACCTGGAACACAAGGATGGCTCCCTAAAGCTACTCTAAGTTTACCTGCTTGCTTTTTTTCTGTCTCTTTAAGACAGGGTCTCACTATGCACTTCAGGCTGAACTTGAACTCACTTTGTAGCCCAGGCTGGCCTTGAACTCATAGCAATCCTCCTGCCTCAGCCTCCTGAGTGCTGGGATTACAGGCATGCACTGCCACGCCAGGCCCACTTCCAGCTTTGAAGAAAATGCTATTTTTTAACATCATGCGTTTCATCTTTCTTCTGTTGTTTTCACCATGCACTTCATGGCCATGATGTGGTGGAACTAGAGAGTCAAAGGCCACAGAGGCCACCAAGCCTGCTTCCAGCTTGCATGTCCTGGAGAGGAGAGCACTGCATGTGGCCCGTCAGCTCAGAACTCAGCTCCACGCCAGTGCCAAAGTGCACCCCTCCCCTCGTGGAGAGACCCACGGGGCTCACAGTGGGCACCTGGGTCACGGAGAAGGCCCCATTGGAGAGTTTAGGGACATTGTGACCCTGGTCTGTCTTTGACCTCCTCAGCCCTGGAGTCAGGCCATGGAGCGGGTGCTGAGGAGTGACCCGTTTGTGAACAGATTTTCTTAGAAACTGAAAGAGACTCTGTGCACAAAATGCTTCAAAAAGCAGGACAAGTGAGCCCTAATTCTGCAGTACACAGTTCAAAAGTGGTTTGCGCCTGCTGAGAAGGCTTAAGAGGACAGAACTCTTCAAAAGGCCCATCGCTGCTGAGGAAGCCTGCACCAGCAGCTGCTCCATTTAGCGGTGCCCCCAGCTTCTCAGATATCGGGAGGACAAAGAGGCGATGTGGCCTCTCAGTGCCAGGCCTGCAGCCCTGTCTGACTTCGCCTTGGCCTCCTTCCTTGGCATTCAAAGATTTTCTTTCCTTCACAAGAAAAATAAAAAGTTTTTCTTTCTATCTCTATTTCTTTTAGGAACAAAAAAAAAAAAAAAACTTAGTATCTGCCTGTAGATGTTTTTCTTTGTATTAAGGATTGACCCCAGGACTTTTACACTGAGCTACACTCCTAGTTCTTTTTTACTTTTTTATTTTGAAATAGGGTTTCCCTAAGTTGCTTAGGTTGGGCTCGAATTTAGGATCCTCCTGCCTCAGCCTCTCCGAGGGCTGGCATCACAGTGGTGCACCACCAGAGTTGTATTGCAGACTTTCTGTAAAGCTCACACAGTGGAATTAGTTATCTGCTCACAGGTGGGCAATATGTATGAATATCATAAATGGCAAACATGCCAGGCATGGCAGCACACACCTGTGATCCTAGCACTCAGGAGGCTGAGGCAGGATTGCCTCGAGTTCAAGGCCAGCCTGTGCTACATAGTAAGTTCAAGGCCAGCCTGAAATGCATAGTGAAACCCTGTCTCAAAAAGACAAAAAAAAAAAAGTGGCAGACATCTACCAATGGTAAAAATATTCTATCAAAATTAAATTGGGGGGAGAGAAGGGAAATGAAAAGAATTGACATATGTCACGCACGTGCCAACTCCCCACAAGGCATGTAATCTTTGTGTCCTGCAAACATGTACTATGATAAAAATTTTAAAAACATGTACTAATAAAAAGAATTTAAAAAAAAACTGAAACTTGCCAAGGTGACACCATCTGTTTTCCAAATCATTTTTAAAAAGTAGTTCCTTCAGTGAGTTGCATTATAAAGACATTTTGTAAACATTTACATAAAGAGGAAGAAAATCAAGACACAAAAGGTTGGGCTATTATTATTATTATTATTATTATTATTATTTTGGGGGTTGTTTTTTTGTTTTTGTTTTTGGTTTTGGTACCGGAGATTAAACTCAGAACCTCACACTGCCAGGCAGGTGTTTTGTTTTTGTTCTGAGACAGAGTCTCTCTATGTAGCTCAGGCTGTCCTTAAACTCACTATGTAGCCCAGGCTGGCCTCAAATTTCAGGTGATCCTCCTGCCTCAGCCTCCTTGGTGCTAGGATTACAGGCATGTGCGACCTCCTCAGTGTTTGTTGTTATTATTACTACTATTGTTATTATTACTACTATTGTTATTATTATTACTATTAGGAGACAGGGTCTAAAGTTGCTCTGGCTGGCCTGGTACTCCTGGGCTGAAACCATCCTCCTGTCTCTGCCTCCCAAGCAGCTAGAACTATAGGTGTGTGCCATTCTGCTCAGGTCCGGTTCTATCATCATCATTAGTAGTAGTAGTATTTCCACTTAAGCCCAGGCAGTGTTTCTTCTACCACCCTGTATGGCCTCTTGGTGGGATCTGTGAACAGGAAAAACAGGAACGAGTATCCCAGAACCACACGCGGGCTCAGAAACAGTCAGCACAAGGACACTGCCCTCAAAGCTGGCCACCAGCACCTTCAGTGTTAACACACCACACAGGGGCCACCTCGGCAGCCTCAACACAGGCTCCTGCATAGAATTTTATCTCCCGGCCACCAGATGTCGCCTTGACTCTAAACAGAAGGCTGTTCACTGAAGCCAAGCAACTGTGGCTTCCACCAAAATCTTCCCAAGTTTGAACTCTATTCAGTTTAACAAGAATTTATTTAAAAGCGTAATTTTATACTGGGTACTGTGAAGCATTTTTCAAAGAAGCATAAGTGATGCTTCTTAATACCAGATGACTAAGGAGAACAGCCACCAGATTAATAGTAGGACCTAAAGAAAAAGTTCTGAGCCAGATACAGTGGTGGCACATGCCTGTGATCCCAGCACTCTGGAAGGCTGAGGCAAATGAATTATGAGTGTGAGCCCAGCCTGAGCAAATTAGTGACTTGGCAAAACCCTGTCTCATACAGAAAGAAAAAGAAAGAAGAGAGAGAGAGAGAGAGAGAGAAAGGAGTGGGAAGGGAAAGAAAAGGAAAGAGAGCAGAAGATATGAGATGAGACCAGAAGAAAAGCATAGTGGCATACACCTGTAATCCCACCACTCTGGACGCTGAGGCAGGAGGATCACTGTGAGTTCAAAGCTGACCTGAACAACATAGCAAGATCCTGTCTCAAAAAAAAAAAAAAAAAAAAAAAAAAAAAAAAAAAAAAAAAAAAAAAAAAAAAAAAAAAA
>RJWM01012994.1:0-39460 GCA_004363535.1 Dasyprocta punctata | reverse complement strand
ATGAAGGGAATATTCTAAAAATGATGGCTATACTCTAGAGTAGAATGTAAATGTTCACCAGAGGGGTAGCTCTTCAAACTGAAACTTTAAAAAATAAACAACATGGAGGTGGGTCTGTAAAGCTCCAGAAAACAGCATGAAATCTATTTTCCTTTCTACCAAAATGAGAGAGAGAGAGAGAGAGAGAAAGAAAGAGGGAGGGGGAGAAAGAGAGAGAGAGAGAGACATGGTGGGGGGAGAAGGCACGAACAAAATCACAAAGAAAAGGTATGACAAAAGACAGGTTCGAAGGACACATCTAGCTTCAATTGAAAGTTCCTGGGTTGGTTTCCTTCTCCACCCTCCTCTGCTAACCCAGCCAGTGTTCCCTGCCTCTTGCTATTACATCCCCTCCCTGTCTCGTCACCTAAGTTTCAGACAAGACCCTTGCATAAGCCATGCTTTCAAGCATGGACCCTTTATGTCCCAGGTTTATGATCTGCAAGCCCAGGGACAGGCAGTGACATCGACCAAGGGAAACCCAGAGATGCGCTGGTTCCCGGGCAGACTGAAGGAGGTCAGAAGTCATTTCCAGCCAGTGAAGATGGCGATGATGAGAGAATTTTCAAGTAGAGAGTCTGATATATGATTAGTCAACAAACATCAAACATCAGGTGTCTGCTGTAAGTCAGGCCCTGTGCTAAGTAGTGCAGAAACAACAAAAGAAGACAGTTTATCATCTAGCAGGAAGAGTGAAGAGTAGACATGAAATGTGTGCCATGAAACACAAAATTAGAATTTAGCATATTCTGGGTAAGAAGGAAGATTTAAATATCTAGATTTGATCATGGTTATAGTTTGTTGCCTATTACTATAACAAAGCAATGAGGTTTGGATATTTTATAAAGAATAGAGGTTTAGCATTTTAGGAGGTTAAGGCAGCTTAGTGAGATCTTGTGTCTCCTTTTGTCTTTTTTTTTTTTTTTTTTTTTTTTGTCTTTTTGAGACAGGGTCTCACTTTGCAGTTCAGGCTGGCCTTGAACTCACTATGTAGCCCAGGCTGGCCTCAAACTTGCAGCCATCCTCCCACCTCAGCCCCTCAAGTACTGAGATTATAGGCATGCACCACCATGCCCTGCCCTGTTTTATTTATTTTTAAATAAATGGAAAAGAGCTGTGGATTTAGCTCAGGGTGAAGGCCTTGGGTTCAATCCCCAGTACTTTGGAGGGGGACAGCAATAGAAAATATGGGTTCATGGTTCCAGTCCCACAAAAGTGAGAAAGCCATTCACCCCGTTTACCAACCTAAGCACCCCTCAAGGGCTCCACCTCCCAATGCTGCTACATTGAAGAATTACAGTTTCAACACCCCACCCCTCAGGAGGCTGAGGCAGGAGAATCACCACCAATCTAAGGCCTGCCTGGGCTACACGATAAGTTCAAGGTCAGCATGAACTACATAGGGAGAACCTGTCTCAAGAACCAAAACAAAAAAAGTTCCAACATACGAGCTTTAGCAAGGGTAGGGGGGGACACTCAAACCACAACAATAATCATCCATATTAATCAGAACTGAAGCTGATCAACAAACCCCGCGCTGGGTGACAGGAAGACAGGAGAGCTGTGCATGACACCGTCACCCAAGGAGCTTGCAGCCCAGCTGAAGAGAAGTGGCTGACTCACCGGCAATGATACAGCATGAGGAGGAATCTACCAGGCAACAGCAACCAGCTTGGCTAACTGGAGCCCCGAAGGAAACTGGGGAGCTCGGAGAATGGCCAGGTTACCCACAGAACCAAGCCTCACACAAGGGACAACACCCCAGAATCCATCTGTGCACCCTTGCTGGACACAGGATACAGTCATTCGTGCCACCTCAGGGCCATGCTGGGGACTGTACCCTCGGGCCCCTGCCAGGGCTTTATCTGCCCCACCCCCTTGGTTCCCTTGCACCCAGATGTCCAGGTGGGGCACGAACAGCAAGAGCCCAGCGGCACAGCCACCCAGGGGCTGCTAAGTGAGTACCTGGAAATTTCCAATGCCACACTGGAACAGAGGTCTGTGTCCCCTTAACCCCGAGATGGGGAGTCCCCAGACTCTAAGAAGGAGGTTGAGAGTCTGGGAGGTAAAAAAAAATATGACAACCCTTGACCACAGGGAGTATTCAAATGTTTGGGGCTGGAAAGAACAGCATTTGATAAGGTCTCACATGATTTCTCAGAAAGGATAGGCTGTTTTTTTTTAAACCTGCAAATGACATCATCAGGGAATTATGAATACCGCAGTGGTTTGAAGATCGTTTCCTTTCTAAAATTCACGTTGAATCCAGCATGGTGTTGTTTGCTTGTAATCCCAGCACTCAGGAGGCCGAGACAGGAGGATCACTACAAGTTCAAAGTCAGCCTGGGCTACATAATGAGTTCAGGGCCAGTCTGAACTACATAGCAAGACCCTGTCTCAACTCCCACCTCCAAAATCATGTTGAAATTTAATCCCCTGCATGACAGTATTAAGAGGGGTGGCCCTGGGAGGTGATTAAGCAATCCCCATGAATGGGATCAGGTGAATTTATAAAAGGGCTTGACGGGGGGGCATTCCCCTCAACCCTGGGTCTCTTTTGTCAAGTAAGAACACAGTAACCATTCTCTCTGGAACACAAACCAATGTCATCTTGGGGTGTTTTTGTTTTTGAGGTAGGATCTCACTATGTGGCCCAGCTGACCTTGAACTCACAGTGATTCTCCTGCCTCAGCCTCCCAAATGCTGGAATTACAGGTGTGCACCACCATGCCAGGCTGAGTTCATCTTGGAAGCAGAAAGCAGCCCTCCTAAGCCAAACCTGTGAGTGCCTTGATCTTAGACCTCGCAGCCTCCAGGATTCTGAGAAAGAACTTCCTGTTGTGTGTGGAGCCCCAGCAGCTGAGGTACTTGATTATAGCAGCACAAATGGATTCAGACCACTGCTTGATGACAGGGGAGAGATGTGGGTCACACACTCACAGAGATACTAGCTCCAGAAGTGACCAGGGCCCCAGGAGCCCCACAGGAGCCACCTCGCAGGGGCCCCAAGGGAAGAACACATGACTGGGAGTGCAACCATGGGACACCACACCCAGCTCGGAGGAGAATCCCACCTCTTCCACCGGGTCCTTTACACAAAGGAATCACATCCTAGCTAGTGCGTAGCTGCTTCCCCCTGCTTCCTACTTGCATGAATTCTCAACCTCATCTGATTGGCTTGTCGCGTGTATCTCTCTGATTTGCCTCCCTCCATTTCATCCTTGTGCCTGGACTCCCTGAACTGCCTGTGCACTGATCTTCCAGCCTTCCTCTTGTCCTTTCCAACTGTCTCACATACTTCTTTCTTTCTTACTTCCTTCTTTTTTTTTTCCTTTGGAGAGAAGGTCTCTCTGTGAAGTCCAGGCTGGCTTTGAAATCACAGAGATCCTCCTGCCTCAGCCTCCCAAGTGCTGGAATTACAAGGGTGCACCACTATGCCAGGCTACATTCTTCACTAACAATGAAGAAATTCAGTCCACTGTCTTCTCACCAGCCCTGGCCCCTAGGATTCTGTTATTTCACATGAGCAAAACCTGTCCTTCTGATAATTCTCTCGGGCATGTTATATTTTCTGCAGTTAAGACACACCACATTGAGAAGAGGAATTCTAGAAAGTGTCAGCTTTCCAGGGAGTGTAGGAGTTTATATCTCCACAGCTTCCAGACTTTGGCAGGCTGCTGCCTAGCTCTCTCTGTGTCTTTACCTCATTGATCATTACTTCTTCATACACATTTTCCCTCTCTCCCATAGACACGTTTCTCTAAGTTTATTAATTTATTTTGCCTTTTGCCCTTCTATTTTTTCCCAGGGCCTTCACACTGAGCTATATCCCCACCTGCCTCAGCCTCTCTGAGTGCTGGGATTGTATTCCTTCTTTTCGGTTGTTGTTTTGTTGTGACTTCTTCAAGACAGGGTTTTGTTATATACTATACTTTAGGCTGGTCTTGAGCTTACCATGTAGCCCATGCTGGCCACAAACTCACGGTGATCCTCCCAAGTGCTGGGATTACAAATGTGCACCATCGTTCCAGGCAATATCTCTTCTTTTCACTCTAATGGTTTGTCTCTTCTCACTCAAGCAACTTGTTTTATTGATCTTATTCTTCACCTAATGAATAATATCAAAATAGCATAGCCAACTATGCCATTGGGAAGATATTCCATTGGTAAATACCACATACCTTAGAGCTTGTCATCAATGAGTATAAATATAGACTGAGAAGAAAGGGAATAGAACAAGAAAGAAAAAAGAAGAAATGAGTTTAAAAAGGAAAACAATAGCTAGCATTATCAAGCACTTACAGTGTGCAAGAGATTTTTATACATTATTTCTAGTCCTCAGAACCATATTGTAAGATACCTACAGTTTTTACTTTTTAAAAGAGGGGTTAGAGATTCACCTGAGGCTTAATAAGATTCTACCTCAAGCAATTCTTGCCACCAGCACAAATTAATCTCTGTATCAAAGAACAAGAAAAAGCCAGCTATGTGGAGCATGCCTGTTATCCCAGCACTCAGGAGGCTGAGGCAGGAAGATCACCTCAAAATTGAGGCCAGTCTGGTTACCTTGTGAATTCAAGGCCATCTTGAACTACATAGCAAGACCCTGTCTCAAAAAATAACAACAATAACAACAACAAAAAGAACAAGGAAAAAAGTAAAGATGAGCCAGGCATGGTGGTGCAACCAGTGCTCCCCACCACTCTGGGAGCCTGAAGCAGGACAGTAAGTTTGAGCTCAGCTGGGCTTAGTGACTTAGTGAGACCCTGTCTCAAAATTTTTAATTTGTAAAAATGAAAAACAAAGGGCTGGGTACATAGCTCAGTGCCAAGTCTTGGGTTCAGTCCCCAGTACCACCAAACAAAACAACAAAACAGAACAAAAGTGAAGACAATAAGACTTCAACAAACACTTCAAGTGCTACTCAAAAGTAATAACACCTTTTGTTGCTAATAATTATCTAGAAATAGAAGCTCAGTAACACAAGCACCTGCCTGGCAAGCATGCGGTCCTGAGTTCGATTTCTGGTTCAAAAAAAAAAAAAAACAAGAATAAGAGACACAATCTCATTATAATGCTTCCCCTTTGG
Organism: Dasyprocta punctata; assembly: GCA_004363535.1. Classification (NCBI taxonomy): domain Eukaryota; kingdom Metazoa; phylum Chordata; class Mammalia; order Rodentia; family Dasyproctidae; genus Dasyprocta; species Dasyprocta punctata. Next base: position 34,332 of record RJWM01012994.1, on the reverse strand, counting down.
GCTGAAGGTACAGAAATAGACAGCCTAGCAAGCATGAGGTCCTGAGTTTGATTCCCAGTATTAAAAAAGAAAGAAAGAAAGAGACACAGCAGTCCCCTCTTTGTGGTTTCAGTTCCCTGCAGTCAACTGTAGTCTGAAAATAGTCAAATGAAAAAAATCCCAGAAATAATCCATAAATTTAAATTTGCATAGCATTTTGATGTGATCTAGATCAGTCTCAAATCATCCTTTTTCTTTTCCTTTTTTTTGGTACCAGTGATCGAACTCATGACCTCTCACGTTTGCCAGGCAGAAATATCTCATTTTTCCAGCATATTCACACAACATACACTTACTCACCCTTTAGTCACTGAGTAGCTATCTCCATAATGTTCACTGACTGTGGTAGTACTGAAATGCTTATGTTTAAAGAACTTGACCCATTTTGTAGCTTAGGGTGACCCTGAACTCACTATGTAACCCTCTTGTCTAGCCTCTCGAGTGCTGGGATTAGAGGCATGTGCCACCATGCACAGCTACAGCATATTGTTATAACTGTTCTACTCTGTTATTGTTGCTGATCTCTTCCTATACCTAATTTATAAGTTAAACTTTATCACAGACATATGTGTAGGAAAAAACAGTATGGATAGAATTTGGCACTGAGTGGGGTTTCAAAAATCCACTGGGGTCTTGGCACATAATCCCTTGAGGATTAGGACTATGGTCAGACAGGGCTAGGCGCCCAAAAGAGCCAGGGGAGAAGATGAAATACCTTGCAACTATGGGGGAGACTGACAGCTCTTCTGTGGGCCGGACCTCAAGACAAATGATAAATCAAATGCACCCACATACTTCCTAAGGATAGCACCAGGTATTGATACTCTAAATAGGTCTCAAACTGGGTGTGGTGGTGCACGCCTATAATCCCAGCATTTGGGAGGTTGAGGCAGGAGGATCGTTGCAAGTTCAAAACCAGCCTGGGCTACAAAGTGAGCCCAAAGCCAGCCTGAATTGCACAGTGAGAAACTGTCAAAAAAACAATCAATCAATCAATCAATCTCTATCACCCTGAGGAAGCCAGGAGTCATCATTCCAACCTCTTACAGGAAGAGTCACTACTATTTATGCATGCCCATTTGTTACATGACTCGCTTCCCCATTTGTCCCTGATTTAATCAATTTTACCTGAGCAATTATACTTGTCATCTTATTCGTTGACCATAGTACTGTCCCACCTCATGCCCATCTTGTGAGTTCCCATGTTTTCCCCACCGTAGACCTGCCTCACTTTGTGGTCTTGCTCTATATTAAAGACCCTAGAAAAGACAGTCTTTGGCAACTGTTATGGTTGATACGTGTGTCAACTTGAGAAGTTTAGGAGTTTGACTAAGAGACTCAGCAGGAGTCAGGGTTCTTACTTTGTAAACATCCTTATTGTGTGCAAGAGGAGGGTAAGGAGATTTTGTGAGTGCTACACCTGCCTTGGAGGGAGGGGTGTGTACAATGTAAGGGAGGAGAAGAAGCTAGTTCTCCCTCTTTTCTGCTCTTGTTGCTTTGCTGTCGTCTGCCACCTTGAAATGTTGCCTGGGTGCCATGCTGCCCTGCCTTGGAGCCAACTAATTATGGACTGAAACCTCCACAAACAGTGAACTAAATAAAGCTTTCCTTCATTGGGTTGTGGGGTATTTTGTTCCAGCAAGGACAGACAAAAGTAACCAAGACAGCAACCCACTCGGGACCTCTTTTGTCTCTATCTCAGACTGAAGCTTTCTTTCCCTCAATAAATATATTCTGCTCTTTAAAAAAATAATAAAAAGGGACTACAGTTTTTCAGCATAACAAAATGTAAAATCTTGCCAGGTGCGGTGGCACAGGCTTGTAATCCCAGCACTTGGGAGTCTGAGGCAGGAGGATCGTTTCAAGTTCATGGCCAGCCTGGCCTACAAAGTGAGCTCAAGGCCAGCCTGAACTGCACAGTGAGACCCTGTCTCAAAAAGACACACACACACACACACACACAAAGAAATATAAGATCTTTCTCTTAAATCTATGCCTCTTTGCTTTACTAAATAGACACACATGCTTGCATGCATACACTTGGGTAAGAGCTCCTATTACTATTTACATGCTTTTCATCTTTGCCCTTAGGTCTAGTCTCCATGTCCCTTTTCAGTTTTGATCCTTGCTAATCTTTCAAAATTCTATTTCTCCCTCTTTCACCTTAATTCAAGATTCTCCCCCTTTCCTTATATCCCTTCATATCAACCTCTCCTTATTTTTTTCTCATCCTTCTTTTTTCCTGCACTTCTTTTCTCTTTCTCTTTCTCTCTCCCTCTCTCTCCCTGAGATAGGATCTTGCTTTGTAATTTAGGCTGGTCCTGGCCTGAACTCACTATACAGCCCAGGTTGGCCTCAAACTCGCAGCAATCCTCCTGCCTCAGCCTTCAGAGTGCTGGGATTACAGGTGTATGACACCACACCCGGCCTGCAGTTTTCTCTTATTTTAAGAATGTTGTGTCTAGGTTTTCAATAACAATTTTTTTTTTTTTTTTTTTGTGGCACCAGGGATCGAACTCACAACCTCGCGCCTCACAGATAGGCACTTAAGCCATTGAGCCAAACTCCCGGCCCTAGTTTTTTGAGGCGGGGTCGCACTATGTGGCTCAGACCGGCCTTGCGTTATAGCCCAAGCCGGCCTTGAACTCACAACACTCAGCCTCCTGAGTGCTGGGATTAAAGGCGTGCGCCACCACGTCAATAACGATTTAAACTTTATACTTTTCTCACAATGCCCCATTTCTTCCCTTTATCTTCCTAGTTCTTACATCATTCCTCCCCTCCTACATCTAATTCTTAACCTGCTCCCTCTTAGCTGCCTACTTCCCTTCCATTTGCCTTCCTCACTTTCTCACAAACTCCCTACAATTGTCCCATCCACCACTTACCACTTTTCCCGCCTTTTTCCCCCAAGGCTCTAAAGCTCGAGGACCTCATTGTCCTCTTCCCCCATCCTCCAACTAACCCACTAGACAGCCTTGTTACCATGACAACCCAGCTTCTCAAAGCCGAAGTCAAGGACCTGGTTGCCATGGCTTCCGCTTCGCCGCCTCCAGCCCCGCCCGCGCACCCTGCAGCGTTGGCGCCTGCGCAGCGCGCAGCGCGTTGGGTCTCCCGGCCCGGGCGGGCCGGGGCGGGGCTTCAACCGGGAGGGAGGGAAGAAAAAGGAAAAGAAAGGGAGTGGAGCTGGTATCTACGGTGGCTGAAGAGGGACGCACCGAGCCGGAGGCTGCAGGATGGTAGGCAGTGAGAAGAGGGAGGGGAGGGGGAACCGAGGGGCGTGGGCTGCACCTGCGGGGTTCCTTGGGGGCTGCCCTCGGTGGGAGCCGCTTTTTCTTCCCTCTGGTACTCTGAGGCCCCTCTCCCCTGAGCGGGTTGGGCGAGCCGGCCTCGGAGGAAGAGCTGAAATGGCACTCGGGAGGGGCCCGGCGAGAAGGCGCATTTGTAGGGCAAGAGGGGACCCGCCAGAGGGCGGCGGGACCGTCCCGAGCCGGGAGAGGCGCCCGGGTCTCGGCCCGAGGGACCTTGACCGCTGCCGCAGAGCAGCCGCCCAAGGAGAGGGGCGTGGGGTCTCTGGGCAGAGGACGGCAGTGGGGTCGCGGGTCACCCGGACCTCTCCCTGCGTGGCCCAGAGCTGCGGGTCCGTGGGGGTTGGGGTGTGGGAGAGGACAGTTTCCGGGTCTGGGAGCGAACGTCCTGCCTCGGTTCCCGGCCACGCTCGTCCAGAGTCTGGGCTTAGGTGGGGAGGCGGAGAGGGCTCGAGGGTTTGCTCGCGTGGTCCCAGGCTTTGGGATCCCCGGCTTCCCGTGCTCTTTGATCTCTGCCTCTCATCCCATTCTTTCCGGAACCAAGGCCTTCCGCCTTCCTGCTTGCTTCCCATTCCCTTATCTTAGCCACACTCTGCTCCCTTGTCTCAGGCTCCTCATTTCCCACCACCAAACACACACACACACTCACACATACACACAACCAGTTCTCCTGAATTCCGATTTTTAAGCTACTAATCCGGCACTGTTGCACACACCCTGAGATTCCAGCCCCGGTAATGTCCAAGGAAAGAAGAGCTGCTGGGAGGAGATGGGCAGGCTCCTTGGAACTGGGAACCTGGGGTCCACGGGGTAGTTAGAGCTCTGCACCCCATCTCACTCCACCCAACTTGCTTCTTGTTCCACAGATACTTCTTAGGGGAGCCCCCATGGATGGCCATGTCCAAAGGGAGGGCCCAAAAGGGAGATTGGACACCTGGATCCTGGAGAGGAGTGAATCTTAGCAAGAAGCACCCTAAAAGGAAGAAAAGTTCAGAGAAGACTATAGGGACCAAATGCTGAGATGGCTGAAGGAGGAGGGGTTAGAATTTGAGCATCCCAAAGCCAAGTGTGGTGTTGGATATGTGTACATCTGCAGAGAAAGATACCCCTGAGCAAAGGGTGGGCGCTGGAGGCAGTGTTTTGGGGACATCAATGAGAGCTTACGGCCAGCATGGTACCCAGTTCCATGTAGAGATGTACAGAAACAACAGTGAAGAGAACAAACATCTCTGAAATCAGCTGTGTGCTGCTTGTCACTGTGCAAAGTGTTTTCCTTGCTTTTGAAAGCTGTCAGGAAAGAGGAGGTCAGGGAAGAATAATATACCAAATATGCCAATATAGAATAATAATATACCAATATGGAAGATACTATATTCCAGGTATTCATGCAAATATCACCTCATTTGATCCCTTTTTTTTTTTTTTTTTTTTTTTTGCAGCACCGGGGATTGAACTCACAACCTCACGCCTGCCAGGGCAGGCGCTTAAGCCACTGAGCCAAACTCCCGGCCCTGGTTTTTTGAGGCAGGGTCACACTATGTAGCTCAGGCCGGCCTTGCGCTCACGTTGTAGCCCAAGCCGGCCTCGAACTCACAACACTTCTCCTACCTCAGCCTCCCGAGTGCTGGGACTAAAGGCGTGCGCCACCACGCCCAGCTCTCATTTGATCCCTTTGACAACTCCATGAAGAAGGTACTTGTATCATCTCCATTTACAAATAAGGAAACAGGCTCAAAGGTGTAGTTTGCCCAGGGTCACACCTAACTAATAGTTCCAGTTTTTGAACCCAAATGATGCACAAGAACTCTTGCTCCTCTAAAGAAAAGGTACCTGTTGGTGGGAGCACCCAGAGTTGACAGCAAGGGGCTGGATGTTTTGAAGAAAGTAGGAACTGTGAGTAGAGAAGGCCAGTGCTGAGTTTGGAGCTGTGTGTTATAGAAGAAAGAACCAAATCTGTGACTCTTGGCTCTGATCTTCTTTACCCTCCAGATGCGATTCATGCTGCTGTTTAGCCGCCAGGGAAAGCTGCGGCTGCAAAAATGGTACCTGGCCACATCAGACAAGGAGCGGAAGAAGATGGTTCGGGAGCTTATGCAGGTCGTTCTGGCTCGCAAGCCCAAGATGTGCAGCTTCCTGGAGTGGAGGGACCTCAAAGTTGTCTATAAGAGGTGACTCCCTACTTGCTTTCGGACCTGCTTGGATCCTGCTGGGCTGGAGTTCAGCAGTGGGTTAAAAGGATTGAGAAAATAAGTGTCTCCCAGGTCAGAGAGAGCTAAGAGCGCAGGACGTATGCAGGAGAGTGATGAATGCTACTTTTCTTTACTTTTCCAATCTCCCTGGAAGAAATTCTTATTCCCCACTTGGTTTTGCACGAGCCTGACACTTGTTTCACACACATACCTCTATCCCTATGGGCTTTGTCTTACCCTCTACCAATGTCCCTTGCAGACTCATTCACCAATTAGAGGCCCTGCCCCCCACTTTTCCCACACCCCACACCCGCACACACCCTTTCTGGTACCTTCTCCTCTGAACAGGTAAATTGTTTGGTTCAGGTTTTTGCTGAGTCAAACTGAACAGGTCAGAGGCTAAGAGGGAAGGAGCATGCGTCTTTGCTGATTTCGGAGAGAGCGGTAAGAGGCAGAGTGTCACTCTTTGCATACCCTGGAGCCTCCCAGGGTGCTAGTGTCCTGCCAGGTTACAGACCTGGGACTAGGGAGGTTTGAGGCCAGAATGCCTGGGTCCTTGGGACCGGCTCCTAACTATGTCTCCTGTGCCTCTTCCTCAGATATGCCAGCCTCTACTTCTGCTGTGCCATCGAGGGCCAAGACAACGAGCTCATCACATTGGAGCTGATCCACCGATATGTGGAGCTCCTGGACAAATACTTTGGCAGTGTAAGTCTCCCCACTCACCCTGGACCCAGCCATTTCCTTTTTCTGCTAAACTTTGAGGCCCATCCAGTCTCTGCCCTGGAAGTCTTAGGGAGAGGTGAAGTTGGAGCAGTGAGAACAGTAATTAATCTCCCTTTTTAAGCTTTAATCCTATTAGCCACATCCTTTAATCGGCCCCGGGGGGTTAGGGGGAGAAAGGGTAGATTCCGGTACTTAATCTCCAGTAGAGCTCAACTGAGACTTCTCAAATGAGGATGGAGAGACCAAATTCAGGTTTGGTCAGTGGTTTGTGACCTTGGCTTTCGGTTGGACTCTTGTGGAGAGGTTTTATTTTTTTTTATTTTTTTATTTTTATTTTTTTTTTTTGCAGCACCGGGGATTGAACTCACAACCTCGCGCCTGCCAGGGCAGGCGCTTAAGGCACTGAGCCAAACTCCCGGCCCTGGTTTTTTGAGGCAGGGTCGCACTGTGTAGCTCAGGCCGGCCTTGCGCTCTCGTTGTAGCCCAAGCCGGCCTCGAACTCACAACGCTCCGCCTACCTCAGCCTCCCGAGTGCTGGGATTAAAGGCGTGCGCCAACACGCCCAGCTTATTTTTTATTTTTAAAAAGAATAATGCCTGGAAAGTGGGGCATGGTAGTGCACACCTGTAATTCCAGCACTCTGGGAGGCTGTGGCAGGAGGATACAAGTTTTAACCGAGCCTGGGCTGTGGGAAGCCTGCAGGTTAAAGGCCAGCCTAGACTACAAAGCAAGACCTTACCTCAAAAAAAAAAAAAAAAAAAAAAAAGTAATACTGGAGACCCAACCCCAGAGATTCTGAGTTAATTTATCCAGATTGGGGCCTGGGGCCTGGGCTTGGGCAGACAATTTGGATCTTAGATACTGTTGACTCCATAATTTGTGTCCTACTTAACAATTTACCCAAAGCCCTTTCAGGCTCTCTTGTTTGCTGTTTATCCCAGCCTGTAACTAGGTGCAGGTGTATCTATTTTCAGATGAGAAACAGGCTCAGAGACATTCTGTGATATGTACTGCCGCCTGGGGGTTGGCAAAGCCTTGCTTAGGACTCGAGTTTTCTACCCCAGCGACCAGATCTTCCCTGCCCCAGGGCCTGGGGAGGGAGCCTAGCCCAGCTGCTGGGGGGAACAGTGTCACAGATTTTAAGGGGAAGATAACAAAAATCATAGTCAAGGGTGGCTGAAAGTGATTCATACTACGTGCTCAGAGAACAAGAGGCAAGAGAAAGGTAAGAAAAAGCCAACCCAAGTTCTAAGTCCTGGGGATCGGGAGAATATGAGAACGTGAGACTCAACAGGAACCCCCAGTGGGAGGAGTGGTCCTGGAGTAAGCAAGGGGCCATGGGTGCACCCCAGTGCTCAACCGTACCTTCCTCACACAGGTGTGTGAGCTAGATATCATCTTCAACTTTGAGAAGGCTTACTTCATCCTGGATGAGTTTTTAATGGGAGGGGACGTCCAGGACACCTCCAAGAAGAGTGTGCTGAAGGCTATCGAGCAGGCTGACCTGCTGCAGGAGGTACGAGCCAGGGAGAGTGAGGAGGAGGAGGAGGAGGAGGAGGAGGAGGAGGAAGAAGAGTGTCGTGACTGAAGGGACCCTCCTCTCCTGGACACCCTGCCCACTGCCAAGGGAATCCCCCTCCCTGTGGCATCTGGCCCCCACCATGCCCAGCTGACTGTAGAGTGGGAGGTAGCAGGGCCATCGCCCACCTGTGGCAATCGTCCCCTCCTTCAAAGCTCTGTCCTCCTCCCAAGACCCAAGCTATCTTGTCCCTGCCACATCTCCTTGGATTCCTTAATGCTTCTCTTGACCTCAAGTGTTTCTGAGAGAATTGGAAAAGGACACATGGTAGGTCCGTCTTTCCTTCCCTAACTTCTCCACTTTTTACAACGCACACTGAAGAGCCTCTACTCAGCAGCAGAAGGCTGTGGGGACTGGGGGCCAAGATAGGGGCACCTGGTGTTGGTTCTCCCCGTGATCCAGTGCCCCACCCTCACCCCATTCCTGCCTGCCCTCTCTCTGCTGTGCCACCGTGAGCCTTGGTGCAGGGAGATGAGTCACCGGAATCTGCAGTGACAGTGATGAGCAAGCCAGGCTGAGCTGGCTCTGAGGAGGGGGAGAGCGGGGACGGAGGGGGAGGGGGCTTATGCCTGCAGAGGAAGGGGCAGACCCGGACTTGCACCCTGATGGTCCACTGTCCCCTTTCTCTGTCTCTCTTTCTGTCTCTCTCTGTCTCTGTCTCTCTCTGTCTCTCTGTCTGTCTCTCTCACATGCCCTGGCTCACACCCCCACCTGGTTACTGGTGCTCTGATCAGACCCTAATGACTCATTTCTCTGCAGTCTAGTTCATTTTTCCCTCAGGGACCTGGTACCAACCTCGTACTGCCTCCTGCTTACCTGAAAATCAGGACCCAACCATCTGTGCCCTCAGGCCCCCAGGGGCAAGTTTCCTGTCCCAGTCCCAGCTTCACTGCCTTTACCCTCAGGTCCTGGGGCTGACTCCCCCTGTGCCCCCAGCTCCTCACTTTGGGTTTTCCGGGTGGCAGTGATGGACTCAGCCTGGACCCTCCCAGCCACCCTGGGCACTGGGGTGGGACCTGGAGACTGAGACCCTGGAAGGACCCGCAGCCGCTCAGCCTTGGACTCACGTTGGTTTCTCTCCCCTACCTCGTGTGTCTGCTTCCACCTCGACTGCTTCATCCCTTGTGACTGCTGTTGTCCTGCCCACCCTGTCTGCCTCTCCTGGTGTCTCTGCGTCACCCTTGTCCATCTCTGCCTCAGGAGGATGAGTCGCCGCGCAGCGTGCTGGAGGAGATGGGCCTGGCGTAGCCCCCGATGGCTGGGCCCTGTGGAGCTGGGGGCAAGGCAGGGCATGGTGGCCGTTTCTTCCTTGTCCCTCCGTGGGACCCAACCTGGATCCCCCTCCTTGGCCTCCTCATCTTCTGTAGAAGGAGCCGTGGGCTCTGGCCCTGCAAACATTCCCTCCCTCCACCCCCACCTTTCCCACCGAAGGCTTTAGGAGCCAGCAGGCAGGAAAATGTGACCACGATGGGGGTGCTGTTTGGCTTTCATTCCCTGCCTTAGAAGGACCAGTGTGACCCCAGCTGTCCTCCCTGTCTTACCACTGTAAATATATAAATATGTCAGGTTAAAGGGAAAAGGTTTTCAGGGCTCTTCTCTCCTTCCTGCCCCAAAACCTACCTCCACCCCTTGCCCTAGCCAGCCAGGGCAGCTCCTCTGCCTGGGAGGGGGCCTTTCCCTCCGCTGCCCACTTCCTCCTTGGCTGCAGTGTGGCCTCTGTGTAGTGCCAGGGCAGAAATAACATAGTTAATTTTTTTCTAACCTTGCCGCTTTGAGGGAAGGAAGGGTTGGGGGAAAGGCAGGCTTTCTGGGACACTGGCCCTGTCCCTCCACCCCACTTTCGGGGTGAGGCAGGAAAAGGGGCAGGGTCATCCAAGTGTCTGCCTTTATTTCCTTTCTTCTGAAATAAAAGGAAAAAGTGTTTCTTGGACCTGGCTCGCTTCAAGCTCTGTGAAGGAAGGCAGGACGGCCGGAATCCAAAGGGAGGTGCGGAGCTCACTGCCCGTTGACCTCTTCCTGGAAATGAGGTTGCTCCGCAGAGGAAGGAAAACAGAATAGACACCCAGTTAAATTGGAATGTCAGACAGCAAAGGAGTTTTTAGAAGTGTGTTTCACACATTGTTGGGAAACACACATACTCTAACAAATGCATGCCCTACGTGAACTGAAATTCACCTGGGTGCCCTGTTCTTACCCAGCATGCTTACCTCACACCCCTTGCATGTTGATGCCTCTCCAGTTGCTGCCCTTACCCCATGAGAAGCAGCTCCTAGGGCTGTGGGTCATTCCTCTAAAATTTCTTTGGGAAGATTTCATTTTCCAAGTTCTATTTTATTTGAGGATGGAATCAGGGATTCCAGGGTATCTATGTTCAAAAAAAGGTTTTGAGATGACTGAAAACAGGTGGTTGCCAAACCCTTCTCCCTGAATTTCTAGTGATGTGTGTAGGACCAGGGGGTTCTAGGAGTTGGTAAAGGAGTGGGTAGGTGAGGGATAGAGGGGCTCTGGGGAACCACCCAGGCCCTGGGAAAGAACTGCCCAAGTACCCAAAGCAGCTGTCAGGGTGGCTTTTTCCTTTGAAGTAGAAGCTTGCTGGGCTCTTCCTACATTTCATTGTTTTCTCCTCCCGATCTTGGGGAGGGAGACTAACGCCCACCTCCCAGATGGAGGTGGAATGGAGGAGTTTCTAACAGGTGAAACATTCTCCCCCAAACATGCTTTCAGCGTTTAGCCACTCAACTCTGGCTTTGGTAAAGGAGTTAAGGGGCAGGAGGCGATGGCTATCGTGGCCGGCGCTTCCCTCACCGCCCCTTGGAAAGGACCACACAGGCCCAAGGGGACGGGTGAATAACGGAGAACAAAGTCCTAATAAAATAGTCACTTTTATTTCTTAGCAAAACTATTTCCTCCGTGAGGGGTATTTACAATAGAGAAAGGAAAGAAGGGGTAAATTCACAGCGATCTGGAGAGGGCGGGGAGGCTCGAGGGCAGAGCGGGAGACAGACACACTTTTTTTTTTTTTTTAACACAATTAATTGGAACTGCTCTTTCCAGTTCGGACTGGGACGTCCCCAGACGGACTAGATGGGAACGAAGCCCCGTGGGGGAAGGAGTCTCACACAAACCACTTGCCCAACATGGCTGGCCTCGGGTGGCCAGCGAGTTTGGACATTTCGGGCTTCTGACGGGAGAGATCTGACACAGCCCCGGGACCGGGCGGCGGGGGCGGGGCCGGGCAGCGGCGGAGAGGCGGGGCCGGGGCGCATGCAAACACCGAGAAGGGGAGGAGCGACACGGAGGGGGGGAAAGGTGTCGCGCGCGGCGGGGGCGCGCGGGGGCGGAGCCCGGGCGGGTCACGGGCGCCGGAGCAGCACGTGCTCGATGTAATTCCCCAGCTCCTCTTGCTCCTGCAGCCGGCGCTCCTCCGCCTCTGCCGCCTCCTGCGCGCGGCGCGCTGCGGCCTCCGGGTCCGGATAGTGGCGCGAAGGCGGTAGGGCGTGGTGATAGTGGCGGCGACGCGAGGCCGCAGGCGGCTGCAGTGTCCGCGGCCGAATGTAGTTGGGAAAAGGGTGGTAGGGCCCCGGGGCGAACACTTCGTCCTCCTCCCGATCCCAGGGCGGGAGCACCTCGTTCCAGTCCGGCAGCTCATCGCGGGCAGGGGCAGGGGCGGGGGGCGGGGGCTGCGGGGAGCGGACGTGGGCGGGGGCAGGGGCGGCCCGAGGGGGTGGCACGGGCTCGGGAGGGGCGTTCTTCTTCCGCTTCCGCTTCTCCTCCACCTCCTCGATGATGCTGACCACATCGTCCGCGGGCAGGTGGAGTTTAGTGGACAGCTCGATGAGGCTGTCAATGGTCTGCGGGTCCATCTCCTCGTCGTCATCCTCCTCCTCCCCGCCCTCCTCTGCGTCCTCGGCCTCTTTCCGTCGGTGGCCTGGTGTCTCCTCCTGGGAGCGCTTGTCCTCGGCTCCGGCTTCCCCGTCCTCCTCTTCCTCGGCAAACAGCAGCGCGTTCTGCCGCGCCCTCTCCGCCTCCTCCGCCTCCGCCTCCGCCTCCGCCGCCTCTTCGTCCTCATCTCCCAACCTCTCCTCCCCGCCGCGTCTCTCCTGCTCCGCCTCCTCCCGCTCGCTCCCTCGCTCCTCCGTCTCCTGCAGCCCCCGACCCCCCAGGCCGCGCTGCCGGGCTCCGCCCTGCAGCAAATACTGGAGCAGCAGGTCGGAAGCGAGGTCGGCCAGCCGCTCCTCCTGCGCGGCCGCCTGCCGCGTGGCCTCCGCCTGCCGCCGCCCGGCCTCCACCTGCGCTAGCCCTTGCTGGAGTAAGCGCTCTCCCGCCTCAGAGCCGCCCAGCAGTGCGCTCTCCGGCCGGCGCGCCTTGGTGAAGGGGGCACCCAGGCCTGGGTACGCCTTAGATAAGGGTGTCAGAGCCTCGCCCAGGTGTGTTTTCGAGGAGGACACTCCTTCCCCAAACTGGCGGACTTCAGGAAGGGACCCGCTCTCAGGCACACGCGCTTGGAATTGCGAGGGGGCCGGGGGCGACAGAGGCGCGCGCTCCGGGACGCGCGCCTGGAACTCTCCCCAGGAGGCGCGCCACACGCGTTCGGGCCCCGGGCTCTCCAGGTTGACGCGGGTCAGCGTATGAGTGCGGGTTTCGGTCTCTGCCGCCGCCGTCTCTTGCTGGCGCTTGGCGCTGCTCGGACTGAAATCTCGAAGTTCTTGGAGCAGGGACGCTAGCGCCTCGAGCTCCTCATTAGGGTCGCCCGCCTCAGGACTGTTCTCCTGAGTCTGGGAGCGAGACGGGGCGGCAGGCGCCTGGGTCTCTGGTACTGGGAGGCTGTGCGTCTGGCTGCGCACCGTCTCGGTCAGCAGAGCTTCTGCTGCGTCTTCCGATGGACCCTGCGGAGAGCCACCCGGCGCCGGGGGCGAGGCCGGGCGGTCCAGCGCCTGCAGCAGCACCGCGGCCAGCGCCCGGGGATCCACGCCCTGGAAAAGCTCTCCCTCATCCTGCGGCTCGGAATTTCGAGCGGCTCGGACTTCTGGGGCGCTGACATCCTTTGGCCCGGGCACTGCTTCCCCAGCTACCACCGGCTCTTTATGCTCAGAGCTGAGGGGAGGAGGCTGTGCCTCAGGGCGCCCCGGGGGCGCTGTTCCTAACCCCTTGATCAGTAGAAGGCAGCAGAAGAGAGTGGAAGCAGGCAACCTGAGGGATTTCATGACCGACGGGCTACTGCAGACTGAAAAATAGAAGAAACCAAAGAAAAGGGATTCCTGTAAGAATTCCCCGCTCTCTAATTTTACATTCCCTCCCTCCATGTTTAAGCAGGAAACCCGGGGCTTCCCCCATCCCTCTAACCTTACCCAGAAGATGGAACGTTTAGGAGCAAAGGAGGAAGATGCGCCGATCTCTGGATGTGCCGTGTAAATGGGAAAAGAACCCTGCAACCCTTGCTCACCTGATGCCTCCTCACCCCTCCCTGAGCCATCTCACTGCCAGCGCCCACGTACTGAGCAGCAAGGATAAGTAAAAAAAAAAAAAAAATCTTTGCTGCCTCCCCGCAGGACTCCCCGGATGGTGCGTGGGCGACTTCATCAGCAAGAGAAAAGCTGCGACTCCCCCATTTACCAGGGACCCTTATCAGGGGCTCCCTGCTGTGTTTTCAACACCCCCATCTGAAAGAACAGAGAACCCTTCCTCAAGCCCAAGGATACCAAGGGTTTGAGGGACGTACAGCGGAGTATTTACCAGCCGGTGTTACGACGCCAGAGGTGGAGAGGAGGGTCGGAGCGGGGTAGGGACAGGGGACGATCGGGACCGGCTGCCTTGGATCCGAGGGCTAGCTGGGGCAAAAGCGACGGTCGAGACCTGGCGTCCAGTGGTCTGGGCTCCGCTGGGTCCGCACAGCTCCGGGCGGCTCTCTAGCTCCGTCTCCAGCACGCTGGACAGCGCCCGCGTCTCCGCCACCTTATAAAGGAGCGCGCGCGAGGTCACGTGGGTTCTCCCCGCCCCATTGACGTCAATGTTCATTCATGGGGAAGCGGGCGGGCGCCCGGTGGAGGGAGGATGCCCAGCGATTGGAGGATGTGCTCCCTTCCCGGTCTGCGCCTGCGTATTGGAGCCCTCGGCTGGAGGGGCGTGCGCTAGCGGAGCTCCGGGAAATGAATGAATGAATGAATGAATGAAATGCTGAGACGGGCGGGGGCAGGGGGCTATGAATGAATGAAGGAGAGACGAGGAGAAAAGGATGAATGAATGAATGGAAGAATGAATGGAAGGGTGGCTGCAGAGGCGTTAGAAGGCGGGAGGGTGGGTTACAAAGCAACTTGCTGCTGCAGAGCTCGCGCTGCTAAACCGAATAGGCAGGGGGTACCCCCAGCAGCAGAACGGACCCAGTTGGAGACCAATACTGGAGAGTGGGACGATAAGAATTTGCAATTTGAAGGGAGCCAGGCTCAAACCGAGTCCACACGGCCCATGGGGACACGCCCAAGGACGGCGTGAACCTGAAAAGGAGGGCGCTGTCCGCGAATCCGCGGTGCGGGGTGCCGGCCCAGGGCCCCGGCAGATGGGTGGATCTTGCGGTTTTGACAGTCAAATTGGAAAGGGTCCGAATTGGAAGAGAAAGGGGAAAGATAGAGGATGTGTGTGCCTCTGGGTCGTGTCTGTTCACGACCGGTTCGTGTCTGGAGAAAAAGGTGTGTCTGTCTTTCTGTCCGGCTGACTGGGCTGTGCATGTGGGGGGAACCCCTGCGGTGCCCCTTTTCAGTTCTCCTCTTCCCACCCTCCTCCAGCTTCTTTCCTCCCCGCTGCTCCCCCTACCCAAGGACGTTTGGAGGGCGAGACCAGACCAGGTGGGGAGGGGGTTGCGCAGGTGGGGGGAGTGATTCAACTCCAGGTCTCTCCACCGCTCAAAGGGGTTTGAAGGCGAGTAGAGGGGGGCTGCAACGTCATAGGTAGACGGTCTCTGCCATCAGACCCTTCGACCGTATCTCCTGCGAGATGGGTTGGGGCTGGGGGCTTGGATAGCTAGAGGTTCCGGGAGTGGGGGGCGATGACGCACAGATTGCGCAGAGAGAATCCATCAGCGAGCCGGGTCCGGTGAAGGGAGACCAGGCGTGGGCGCGGGTGGGGGGAGGACGGAAATGGGGAGGGGGTAGGGGAGAAGGGAAGGTGACCAGGGGAGCGGCCACTGCAGGAATGAAGGGGAGGGAGACTGGAGGGGGCTGCGGTGCGGGCAGAGAGCAGTGCGGGGGCGTGGGCAGGGAAAGGGGGGAGTGACAATGACACACGCCAGACACAAGAACTGCGGACACAGGGGTGCTCATGGGTACACGCAGGGCACCCGCACTCTGAGACTCTGAACGGCAGAACTGAGGCTGTCTGCAGGGACTCGGAGCCTCTTCCAGAGCCAGGCCTAGCCCCCTCCTCATCTCTTCCTGTTTATGTCCCTCATTCCAACCCCCCCTCCCGCACACACACTCACGTGCTTTCCCTCTATAGCCAGCAGTGGCTTCTCGCTTCCATCAGTGGCTAGACTTTCCCAGAAGAAAGCCCATCAGCTCTGCGGGGAAAGAGATGGGGAGGAGAGGAGAGAGGAAAGGAAGAAGAGATGGGGGCAGGGGAAGGGAGGAAGGAACCTGGAGCAGGTGAAAAGGGCAAACTAAAGGAGAAAAAGAGTGAGAATCAAGGGGACAGTGATGATTCCAAAGAAAGGAGGAAGAAGAGGGGCCAAGGGACTCCCAGGGCAATGCCTCACATCCCCCCTCCCTCACACACACACACACACACACACCCCTATACAGGGCCTACCCCTGTTTCTCTGGGGTCCCCTCACCCCCTCATATCTTCTCCCCCTTCTTAGCCCAGTTATGGGGAGCAGCAGGATGGGCAAGGGGTCATCCTGAGGAGGATGAATGGAGAGAAGGTTCAGATGTCTGGAGAGGGGGAGGGGAAGCCATCCCAGAGGGCATGGTGGGGGAGGGAGGGAGTCGTGGGGCCAGATGATAAGACAAGGGTCCAAGTGCAAGATAGGAGGGGAGACAGGCACCTAGACAAACTGTGCGTTCCTGTGGAGCTGTGTGTATGCACTGGCCACTGTGTGTGCACGTACATGTATGTTTGCCTGTGTGCAGAGATTTCAGAGACCCACAGAGGAGAAAGAAAATAAAAGGCTGGGGGAAGCCAACTATGTACTTAATCAAACTGAAAGTGGATAGGCTTGGTGGTGTTTCCAGTTTAAATAGGACATCTTCTCTGTGTGACAGTCTTTGCCTACTACCAAGAGTCTGTGTGGGTTCTGTTCTCTTCTGAGTGCCTGTATACCTATGCAATTTTTTGTCTTTTGAATGCACCCACTTCTGGGTATCCACTGGTATCTGAAAAGCACGTTCCTGGCTTGGTGGTGCACAATAATATTTGTGTGTGCCCATGCAAGTCTGTGTGCATTTCTCTGAATCCTGTACCTACCAGGGTATGTCAGTGGTTATGTGCACCACCATATGCCTTGATCTCTCTTGCCCCTTCCACATCCACCTTCATTCCCAGCCCTATGCAAATCAAAGCTACTTGTCTTCAGGCTCCACGTTCTGAATCCTTGCCCCTGGTTTTCAGACAATTCCCTATTCCTCTATCTTCTACCCCAATTTATTGGGAAGCCCACAGAGATACCCAGATATCCACATCCCAAGAGCTTTGGTCATCATGGGGTGGTACAGAGTGGGGAAGGTGGCAGGTGGTGGGGACAGTAGGGGTTAGGGAAGGTGGACACCAAAGGCTGTGGACTCAATGACTATAATCTCAACACTGACCCCTCTTTTCTACATTGTCTCTACTCTGGGTCTGCTCCTGTCTCTCTTCATCCCAGTGTCCTACCTGGGTCAGCTCATTCATTCTCCATCCCCCAGAGGTGAGCTCTGTCCTTTATACCTTCCTCCTTCTAGGAGCTTCTAGAAAATATCTGAACTGGGGACAAATTCCTGAGATTGGGGAAAGGAGGGAGATGGCAGGAAAGAGAGATGGAGACAGCTGGAAACGGCAGAGCTCAAATGGGGATCTGGTAGGGATGCCTGGTGTTTGCTTTGAGCTATTAGTATGAACCCATCTTTCTTTGTCTTTGTTTCTAAGTCTCCCTTATTCTCCAGGAGGGTAGCAGGAGAAGATGGGGTCCAGCAGAGTAGTGAGTCAAGCTGAAGGTTTGGAAAACCAAGAGAGAATGAGGCAGAGCATTAAATCTTTTCCCTAAAAAGGTCTGGAAGGGAAAGAAAGGACTTGGACACCCCCCCTGCACACACACACAGAGCTCACGTCCCCTTCTTCGCCACCCCCTCCCCCAACCGGTGACTCACCTCTGCAGCCTTTCATTGCGTCAGCCATGGTGGGGACAGACAGGAAGGGGGCAATTTATGAGAAGATCAGGGGTCTTCACTTGAAACTGAAAGCAAGTACTGAAGACCCCCTGAAAATAACTCCATTAAGAACACATTATTGCTCTACTCCCTAGCCACCCAGGGATGGGGGTGTCCTGGGAAGGGGGCTAGGAGCATTGGAGGGTCTTGAATGATGACTGATGGGAAAGGGGTCCTCACTGCAATTTTTACCTCAGGGTCCCACTCCCTCAGACCTTCCCCCCACTCCTGAATGGGGGAAGGGAGACCCAGCAACCCGGGGGAGGGCATCGCCGCAGAGATGAGTCACCAAGAAAAGGAAAGAGACAGAGATGGGGAGAGACATAGAGAGACAGCTACTGGAGAGACTGAAAAGGGAATACACACACACACACACACACACACACACACACACACACCATGAAGGTGGTATCCGTAGACTAAGGAGGGAAAAGAAATTATACACTTCCATAATCCAGACCCAGCCCCTTCCAAAACCCACCTGTCACACACACACAAACACACACAGACACAGACATACACACACACACACACACACACACACAGAGGCACTGCCATACAGAGTTGCACTAAGCTTCTGAGACACACCCACTTACAAACACAATGTCACACCTAGCGTGGCACAGTCACCGAGACTTGTGCTGAGGATGTGGTAGGGCAATGAGGATCTGGCCGAGAGTCCTTACTCTTACGGGATGATGGAAAAGAGATCGAAACCTTCTAGGACTGCGACTTCAAAAATCCAAGACGCGGTTTCAGGGACTCCCAGTCCGCACCGTACACACGCTACAATACACACAGGTCTTCTGCCTTCCCATCCACACGTACATAGTTACATATCAAGCATCATCTTCATCAAAAAGCCATTTGGGGTACCTGTTTCTGGGGCACACCAGGCATGTTGTCCCGGACTGATCCCACCCCGACACCCCCAGATTGAAACACACATGTACAGACACGCACACACACAAAGACGCCCATGAACACACTCACACAGACGGAACCACCTTTCGCTGCCTCTCCCGCGGCCGCGCTCCTCCTGGCGCCCCCGTGCGTTACTTTTCGGAAGCGCAGTCTCCGCCGCTTCTGAGCTCGGCTCCCGCGGGGGCGGCGCCCGGGCTCCTTCCACCTCCTTTCCTCGCCCCGCTTTGCCCACCCAGAAATGGGGAAGGCGAGCGCTACTAGAAAGCGAGTCAGGCGCTTGAGTCCTGGGGCAGACGGAGGCTGGTCCTGGATGCCAGGGTGAACTTGGGAGACGAACCCACAAAATTTGGGTAGGAGCTGGCTCCCTGGTCCGGGGAAAAGCGAGGCCCGGGGATGGTGGGCGCCGCGCTACTGCGCGTCTCGCTGCTGAGCGGCCGCTTCTTTCCTCCGTTCGGGGGAGGTGGGGGCGCCCAACGGCCAGCAGCACTCCCCACCCCCCTCCAGGAAGTCATTAGCCCCATTGCCACAGGGCTTGGAGATCCTCTCTAATACAGGCTGCTGGGGAAGGGGGAAGAGAATATGTCTCATCCCTTCCCACTGAGAAGAAGCGAACCACACACAGAGCGCAGGCAAAAGGTCCCTTTTATTGTGAGACGGCCACCAGGAAAGTGGCCCCAAAGTCGGAGCTGGGCAAAGTGATGAAGGGGAGAAGCTGTCCCCTTTGCCCACCCTTCTCCCACCTTTCTGGCGCCCTCCTCTGCCCACACCTTGGATTCCATGCCCAGTGAACCCTGTTGCTAGGGTCAACATTTCCCTAGCAACTGTCCATTGTCCAACAAGAAGTTTGAGCTAACAGTACCACAGAGAGGGAGGTTCTGGGCATGCTCTGGGCTTGGCATGCCTGGGTTCTAGCCTCTGCCAGCCTCCCAGCGCCTGAGAGTGACTTAGAAGTCACCTGGAGCCTTTTGAGCATGTTTCCTCCCTCTGACATTGGCGTGGGGCTCCAGTCTAGGAGGCAGGGCTGTTCTAACGCAGCAGCTACTATTTGTATTTAAACAGCAGACTCACAAAGTCCAAAAAGCATACACAATCCAGAGTTTGAGTCCTGGGGCAGTGTCCAGAAATACCAGGAACATTCCAGTCCCCTAGAGGGCATCCTGATGGAACCAGGAGACAGCCTCATGCCAAGCCGAGGGCCTCACCTCGCTGGCCCCAAAGCTTCCAGCCTGAACCCCAGGTGAGTAGGGTCGGAGGGGAGGGGCCTTGAGAAAGTAGCCAAGTCCTGCAAAGTTGGAGGTTCAGGCTCAGGAAACTACTGCAGAGGTTAACAGAGTCCCAAATGGGGGAACGTTTTCAGTGCATTTTCTTTACCGATCTCTCTCGGTACTGCACACTGGGCTGAAGGGGACGGTGAGGAGGGGAGTGCTGGGCAGCTGTGAAGTTTTAGGGTCAGGGAAGAGGCGCAACAGTTGGGCCAGGACAGACTTCTGCCCGTTTTCACCCACGAGGGGACAGAAGGGAGAAGGTGGAGCACACTCCTGGGCCAGGACACTGCACAGGAAAGAGCCCTAAAGGGCCCAGTTCTCAGCAAGGGAGAGGATGGATAATACACAGCAGTGCAAAGGGCTCCCACAAATCCAGCAGTTCAAAACCAGGCGTGTGAGCCTGTAATCTCAGGACCATATGCCTATAATCTCAGCACTCTGGAGGCTGAGGCAGGAGGATAGCAATTTAGAGCTCAGTCTAGGAAATCTAGCAAGATCCTGTCTCAAAAGGAAAATAAATAAAAAGGGCTGGGACTTTAGCTCAGTAGGAAAGCCTTGAGTTCAATACCCAGTGTCCATACCTAGGGAAAAAAAAAACCAGCTCAGATCTGGATTTAGGCAAGGATACGTGGAGATGCTAGAGACAAGACAGTAGATAGAGGTAAAGAGAAAAGGAAAGGTGGGAATGGACACCTGGTAAGGGTAGGCATTAGAGGGAACTACAGGGGATAGGGGTGCAATAGAAGGGTGCAAATGGAAAGAGCTTCTTCCCTCTGAACTGGGAGGAGAGGCCCCAGATGTCAGCCTCCAGCAGATGCCATCTAGTAGAACTCTTGACCAGTTCCAGCCCCAGGTCAACCCAGCAGAAATGAGCCAGCTGTTACCACAGCTGGAGTGCCAGGAAGAGCCAGCACATGACACTGAGGCTGGCGAGGCGTGGAACCTGAGGCTGCATGTGCCAAGTTGAGGTGGCACCATTGTTGTGCTGCCATGGGGACAGGGAAAAGCGCCGCACGCAGTGTGAGCATAAGCGGGTGCACTCAGCTGTCCAGAGCCCTGGCTGCCATTAGGTGCAGGTCACTGTCCCTGGCCAGTGGGCAGCCAGTCCTGAAAGACAGTTCCAGTGAGAAGCACCTGGTGCTGCATGGCAAGCGATGTCAGAGGTGGAGGGTGACATGAGAGGTGGCCATGATGCCACCTGCCGGGGGCATCAGTGAGCATGGGCCAACCCGCCCCCCACCCCCATGTCTTTACTTTCTTTCTAGGGCCCTCAGGAGGACTGTCTGTGAGGGACCAGGGTGGAGTGGGGTGTGGGAGAGCCTGGGTCCCCCAGGGTAGCAGAGATGGGCCCAGGGCAAGGGCTCCCCACACCTTCATCCCCAAGGAGATGGGGCTACAGATCTCTGGGTCTCCCAAGAGATGACATCGAAGGAGGCAGATCAGTAGGTCGGGTGGGGCAGGTGGAGAGTGAGGACGAAGGCTCAGGTTAGAATGTTCGCGTCCTTGAAGAACAGTCGTGTAGATACAGGCAAGGCAGGGTCACGGAAGTCCGGAAGTTAGGACCAAGGGTTTGAAGCCAGGAGTGAGGAGTTGACTTTCCCTGGGCAAAAGGGTCTGGGTAAGGTCTAGGTTTACAGGCTGCTCCACTCAGTAAAATCCAGAGAAAAAGAAATAATTCCTGGCATGGCGGCACATGCCAGTATTTCCAGCTCTCCAGAAGGCTGAGGTAGGAAGGTCGAAAGTTTGAACCCAGCCTGGACAATTCAATAATGAAACCCTATCTAAAAAGTGTGGGGGTAGGGAGCCTTGGAGTGCAGCTTCAGTATCGAAAAAAGTAAAAATGCACTGTGCTGCGATGGATGCCTTTATGTCCCGGCAGAGGCCAGGCCACCCCTTCTCCTTACCTTCCTGGTGATTCTCTCTCTTTTTTTTTTTTTTTTTTTTTTTTTTTTTGCAGCACCGGGGATTGAACTCACAATCTCGCGTCTGCCGGGGCAGGCGCTTAAGCCACTGAGCCAAACTCCCGGCCCTCCTTCCTGGTGATTAAGTGGTGTTTCTTAGCTCTCGGGGGAAGAGCCGTGCCACCCTGACCCCCGGGTGCTGTCGCCTGACCAGCTGCGACTGGCCACACTCTGGTCACGCTGGCTGTCCTGTCAATCACATCCGCCGGCTCTGGCGCCTTTTGCAGACGGCTGCCGTTAGGAGGCGCCCTTCCCGCCTCTGCTGCCGCGGTGCACTTGGGTCTCAGATTGCGGAGCCTGCGGCAGTCTTTCCACTTGGGCCTCTTCCACCTCTTGAGAGGTGCTCCTGCGCCCCGTCTGCTCTCCACACCCTCTCTCCTTGGCTCCACCCTCAGGATTGTGCCAAGTTCCCTAGCTCCTCCACCAGCCCGGCTCAACCAGGCCTCAGCTGTGCTCTCTCTGTCCCTGCGCTCTGTCTGCTGGGGGCCCCGGTGCCCCTCTGACTGCTCCCACTCCTCTTGCCTAGTCCTTGGGTTTGTGAGCCTGTTCCCAGAAACTCTCAAAAGGATCCTCAAACCCTAAAGTTGTCATCCACCCCAGCGGTTTCTCTGCTGTGTGTACAACTGGGAGAATGGCGGTGGGGGACAAATAGGGATTGAACCCAGGCTGGTTTTTTTTGGAGTTTTTGTTTTCGTTTTTGTTTTTTTGTTTTTTGTTTTTTGTTTTGTTTGTTTGTTTGTTTTTGACAGAGTTTGAGTCGCTAAGTTACCCAGGCTGGGCTTGAACTTGCAATCCTTCCTCAGTCTCCCACAGTGCTAGGATTTCAGGCATCCGTCACCGTGCCCCACTTACTTCTGGGGATTCCTCATGGCCCCATCCCCGCGCAGGGACCTAGCTCCTGGATCCCATAACCTGCGCTGTTTTACCATGGCAGGCTGTATTTCCTCAGCAGTGCAATGGGGAGAAGTTCACCCCCAATATCCGTGCATCCAAACCTGGCTTCATCCCTTTTCACTTGGGCCCTGCTCCCCAGTTCTCACGACTACTCCATCGCGCTTGGCCAGCACCACAGTGTGGGTGGGATTCCAGCGCCCACTCTGGCGGCGGCTCAGCAGCAGTCAAGGCCACTGGAGATGTGCTCGAGAAGGCCAGCATTTCCTCAGACTCCTGTCCCATGGCTGCCACGAAGTCCAGCGGCTCGACCTCTGCTGCAGATCGCCATCTGGACCTGAGCCCCGCGCCCAAGGACTCGGTTTTGGCCTCGAGTCCTGGCTTGGCTCCTTCGCCTCATCCTGAAGCCCAGATCCAGATCTGAACTTGGCTCCTGTCTTCCGTGGTTGTGTTTCAGAACTGAGTCCACATCTGGTGCAGCCTGAGGGATCTCTAAGGTGGCTACTGCACCACTGGCTTCCAGCTTTATCATCCTATGGAAAAGAAAATTCCACCCAGGGTCAGAGGCCCCTATTTTCGTGTCAGGGGCCCCACATGACAGTCCCAATAATCCCTTCCTACACAAACTTCCTTTCTTTTCTGCTCCCCCTATCGACCCTGGTAATGCCAATCTCCCAGCCCCTTCCCTCCTCCCATCAGTTCCCAGAAAGCCCAACTCTATCTCCCACACCCCACCACAGAGTTCTCGACAGTCACAAACTCAGGAACCCCTAGTGTGAGCCAGGCGTGTGCTGCACACCTGCAATCCCAACATTCTGGGAGACTGAGGCAGGAGGATTCAAGTTCAATCCCGCACTGAGCAGTTTAATGACTGAGACCCTGTCTCAAAATAAATCATTTTTTTAAAGGTCTGAGGGTATTTTTCAGGACAAAAACAAAACAAAAACCTAGCAAGCACCCCAGAGTCTTAACTCCAGATTGCTTCCATGCCAGCCAGTTCCAAGGGAGTTGAACAAGAGAGAAGACGACCGTCGGAGGGGTAAGAAATAGAGGCACATCCCTTCCAGGGACGCACCCCCTGTCTCAAACCTCGGTGAAGACAAAGCAAGATTACATCATCACCAAGGTGCCTAGGAGAGGGACCCCGGGAAAGGCAGAGGATCCAGCCTCCTCAATGTCCTGCGGTATGCCCCAAAGCAAAACGAGGAGGGTGTACGTGCTAACAGACGCAAAGGAAGCGCACCACGGACAGCTCCACTAGCGCCAGTAAGTCATTCCTCCTCGGCCAATCAAAATCCCCCTTTCTAGCCGGGCGTGGTGGCGCACATCTTTAATCCGAGCACCCGGGAGGCTGAGATAGGTGGAGCGTTGTGAGTTCGAGGCCGGCTTGGGCTAAAACACGAGTGCAAGGCCGGTCTAAGCTACATCATGCGACCCTGCCTCAAGAAACTAGTGTTGGGAGTTTGGCTCAGTGACTTTAGCACCTGTCTGGTCAGGCTTGAGGCTGTGAGTTCGATCCCCGATGCCGGGGGGAAAAAAAAATTCCGCTTTCTTTTCTCCGACCTGGCTTTATTCCCCCTTTTCTTAGGGCTCTGCTCCAGGGCCAGGTGGCGATTTCTTTTTTTCTTTCAGTACTGGGAATTAAACCTAGGGCCTTTGCACTGAGCTACATTCCCAGCCCTTTTTAAAAAATTTTTGAAACAGGCCTCACTAAACTGTTACCTTGCCCAGGAAGGGCTCAAACTTGAGATAGTGGTGTCTCAGCCTCCCAGAGTGCTTCAATTATAGGTTTGCACCACACCCAGTTTAGGTGGTAATTTTGGAAAGGCCACTGCTACTCCAGCAAACAAAAATATTCACCGTGATCACACGTGGCCCTCTCCCCATTTACTTTTTCTCCAAAGAAGAAGTCTCTCTCCTCTCTGTTCTTTTCTGAGACTGAGTTTTGCTATGTAGTTCAGGCAGGCCTTAAACTCACCTTGTAACTCAGGCTAGCCTCAAACTTACAGAAATCCTCCTGCCTCAGCCTTCTGAGTACTGGGATTACAGGCATACACCACCATGCCTGGTTCTATTCTTCTTAAATGTGCTCCTGTAAGCACTGCACCATCTCCCACTCAGAAGTTTCTTTGTCCTTCCCTTTCCTCAAAGGGTCTGACACCTCCCTGGCTGCCAGCTTTTCTATTTTCTCTGCCTAGTGACAAAGCCAAGGAGATAGCCCCTGCTCAAGTCCTGACGACTCCCACTTCCAGTCTTCAGACTAACCAAATCAACCAATCAAATCCTCTTTCCTGTCTCTCTCAGCCAATCATAATGCTCTCTTCACATAATCTACATTAAAGCCTCATTAACCAACATTCCAGGGGACACAGATCAGCTACTCTGTAGGAAGTGATATTGGCTTGGCTGGATTTTTTTTTTTTTTAACAAAATACTGGACCCAGGTTTGGGGGAGAGGACCTGCTGTGGCACCAAGGCTGTTGAGGGCACAGTTATAAGCTTCTATGACATAACACAATTTAAGTAAAAACAACATGCTTGCTACACACACAAAGCTCCAAACTAAGAGTTTCATCTCAACTTTCCTTCCTAATTCTAATCCAATTCCAGTGCCTAAAGTGCTCCCAGATGAACAGGAGAGGTTAAAAAACACAGGGCCAACACAGAGGGAAGGGGGAAGCAGGTGCAGAGGATTTTAGAGCCCCTCTTAGGGCCATTAAAGACCACGAGGTTTAATCCTTTCTTTTTGCAGTATGTTAATTAAACCTCAAAGATGTTAAAAGTTTGGTTCAAGATGACTTGCTTGAAGCTGGGCATGGTGGCGCACGCCTTTAATCCCAGCACTCGGGAGGCTGAGGTAGGAGGAGCGTTGTGAGTTCGAGGCAAACTTGGGCTACAATGCGAGCGCAAAAGCAGCCTGAGCTACATAATGTGACCCTGCTTCAAAAAACTAGGGCCGAGAGGTTGGCTCAGTGGCTTAAGTGCCTGCCCTGGCAGGTGCAAGGTTGTAAGTTCGATTCCTGGTGCCACAAAAAAAAAAAAAAAAAGATGACTTGCTTGGGCGGGAACAGCCTAAAAATTAACTGTCCCTGGCTCTTGAGCCAGTGGAAGAGACATTTTCATGTGCCTGGGTCATCAAACCAGCTTTGATGGAGGACAGGAACCAGGCAGGTCCTTGGCAGGAGTAAGGGTCCCAGGTAGGCTAAATTAATCCAGACCCAGTGAGGAGGTCCCAGGGGAAGCCTCCCCCCTCCTCACCCTGCCCAAACTGCCAGCAATCCCAGGGCCATGCATAGATCAGCCCCAGTGCCAGACTGCTTGTGCCAGGCTCTGGGGATGGCAAGTCCCCCAGATAAACAGAGGGCTCCTGGCTCCCTTGTTTGCAGATGAGCTGAGCCAGCTTTGGCTTGTACCGGGCTCCTGCCCTCCCTTGTTCATGGGTCCTGGGGAAACACAAGCTGGTAGCTCAGTGTGACTCCCTGTGGGGTAAAGTATGAACAACCTGTATCTGGAAACTGGGAAATTAATTCAAGGCTTTAGGCTCCAGCTCCCCTCCTTTACCTTCAGGACGAGGAGACCACCTCTAAAGGGCGTTTCTAATAAGGACGTTGATTAAGTTGTTTGGCGTCTGAGGAAGAGTGGGCTGGGGGTTCCCAGGGTCAGGGAAGAAGGAGCTTTCCAATTCGTCCTTCGTCCCTCGTTTCCTTTCCAGGCACTGCTACTCTTATTCACTTTGTGGGGAGTGGGGGGAATAGACAAAGGTTCTAAAGTCCCCTGAGCCCTGGGGGAGGTGAGCGCTGGCAGCAAGGTAGGTCTGGGTTCCAGGACAAGCCAGGCCTGTGGGTTGTGAAGGCTCAAGGTTCAATCTCCAGAACCAGGAATGACAACAACAAAAAAGTCTTGCTCCACTCTCTGATCACAACCCACCCTCTAGCCCTGCCAACTGGGTGCCCTGGAACGAACTCCCAAAAAGTGTCCAGGTGGAGGAAGTGACAACCCTGGGCCCCCAGCACACTGTGGGAGGTGTATTTCAGGCAAGTTCTGGACCGGGTTCCAGGAAGAGGGGCCTGTCACCCTGCACCTGTTCTACATCCCTGGGGCCATTCTTTTAATCTCCTTCATATGAATAACCACTCTGGGGGAGATGGTGATTGGAGCCATAGGTGGGCAATCTGGGTGCACACTCACCTCCACCCCACCCCCACTGCACCCCAACACACCTGAAACACCAGGCCCTTCAGGCTGCTGGCTACCAGGACTGGAGGAGGGAGGGGAGGGAGGAGGTGGAGGAGAAATGCGGCCAGGGAAAGACAAAGAAAGCAGCTAGACAAAAGCTCCCAAGACAGCGAAAAGGACAGGAACGGAAGCAGAAAGGCAACAAAGGGACAGGGATATATGGGCCAGAGGGGAAGAGAGAGGAAAGCCGGAGGAGGTACCTGATCTGGAATCACAGCCCTGACACTTTGGGACTCCCTGCTGGCTGAGGCTCAAAGAATCCCACGGTGCACCCCCTCCCCAGGGGAACCATAAATAGAAGGCGACTGACACGTCCCTTTCTTGCCAGGGTGCCGCTGGGGAGGTGGTGGGCCCATAGGGGAGCAGAGCCAGAGAAGAGCTGGAAAAGAACACCAGGAAACTGAGACAAAGGAGGCAAGATGAAGTGGGCAGGAAGGGGGCCAGGAAGCTGACCGGCAAGGGGGGTTGTCCCGAAAGCCATGACAGAGAGAAGGGGCTTACCTGGGGGTCTTCTCAGATGAGGGTCTTTCTCTGTCTTGTTCGCAGAGTGAGAGCTTGAAGTGAAGCCTCAGGGAGGCAGATTCCCAAGTAAGCTGTCCACTTGGCAGGGTCCCCCGGACCTGGGGCCCTGGGGACGGAAGAGGATTGAGTGGGATGAGCCCAAAGCGCCCCTGCGCCCCTGAGGCTGTCTCCACCTGGTTATCTGGGTCACCCGGCTGGGAGGGGCGTGGCCGTCGTATCCCCTGAGTGGAGGGGACAACCGTGGCTTCCACTGGCCCAGTTCTGCCAGCGTGCAGCAGCGCGCCAGCCCTCAGCCCCGGGTCCAGGGTCCACCTACCTGGCCGAGCGGGAGCCAGGGTGCCCAGATCCCAGCGGTGCCGGGGTGGGGAGCGGCGACGATGATCCGCGGGGATCAGGGTCGCCGTCGGATCAGACTTGGAATTCGAAGTAGACGCGGCCCAGGCGCCTGGAGGTTGGGGACACGGGTGTCTCCCAGCGACTCCGAGGGGCGGAGACCCCAGCAACGCGGAGGAAAAACCTGGGACGGATCTGGAGCGGACTGGAGTCGTGCTGGGGGCTGGCGCAGGTGGGTCAGTGGCCACCAGTCTACCCACTAGGACTCGCCGCTTTGTCTAGGCTGGGGAACGGGAGCAGGGTGAGGAGTCTCGAGTTTGGGTGGAGGGGTGGTTGATGCTTAGTGATCACCCCGTTCCGCCCACTAGCACCTCTATGCTGAGTTCCCGAATCCCCACCACACCAAGCCTGGGGCCACCCTCTCAATGGAACCCTCCGAAGACCACTGCCACTCCAGCCACTAGGTTAGAACCACTAGAAGCCAGGTGTGGTGGCTCTCACTCTAATCCCAGCAGTCTAGTAGGCTGAGGCAGGAGGACTGCAAGTTCAGGTCCCAGCCTGGGCAACTGCAATTTATGAAGATCCTGTCTCAAAATAAAAAATAAAAAGGAACAGGATGTAAATCAAACAAAGCCAAGAACCACCAAATAGAGACCTTAAAGATGAAACCGACAAAGAAGATGGGAAACCAGAGAAGACAGGGACAGGAAGGAAGTGACACTGGGAGACAGAAGCCAAGAGCCTGAATGGAGTGCAGGGGAACCAAATGGTCTTTGCCTCCCCACACTTGTGCCCCAGCCCTAGCAGCCCTGTGTCCCAGCATGCACCTCTCCAGGTCACACACTCTGCCTCAGGAGACCAAGATGTCTGGGGGAGCACTCAGAAAGGACCTTCCAGGCACATGGGGATACACTGAGCATACACCCCACACCATGCACCCCTCGAAGCCACGTGGACAGATGGAAGAGTGGGAGGAAAAGTGGGCCTGGGATTGGAGTGGATACGATGCTGCCCTACCCTAATAAATTGAGGGCCCAGCCTCTTAACTGTCGAGGGGTTCCTGACCCAACCTAAGTAACAGAAGGACACCCACAGTCCTGCCTTATAAGGAGCAGGGACAGGTGACGGCCCACAGCCCTGCATAACTGCAGGAGGTGCTGGGAAGGTCAAGGGCCCCTGAGGCCTGCTGGACTGAGCCCTCCCTCCTACACCCCTTTCCAGCTCTCAGGCCCCACCCCTGCCCACCAGGGGGTTACTACTCAGCTGTCTCCACTCTATGGAGCAGGTAACTCCATCCCCTGTCAAAGGGATGTGAGTACACAGGGGATCATTTTCCTAGAGGCACACACTCAGAGCTACACCAAGGGTTAAAGGCATGAGAACTGGGGTGCAATTCTAGTCCCTAGGAGGTCCAAAAGTAATGAACAAGTCATTTAGCTTTTTTTTTTTTTTTTTTTTTTTGAGACAGAGTCTTGCTAAGTTGCCCAGGTTGGGTTTGTCTGTGCATATTTGCTGTGCTCCTGCCTCTTTTCCTCTTTCTTTCTGCTTCCCAGCTGGCCATGAAGTGAACAGACCTCTGCCCCATGTTCCTGCAGCCACTACAGGCCCAGTAAACCATGAACTGAAACCTCTGAGACCGTAAGCCCAAAACCTTTTTCTTCTTTTAAGTTATTTATCCCAGGCATTTTGTCACAGTGACAAATCAAACACAGTCCTATAACTGGTAAGGGCACTATCAGGTCAAATCATTTATGGTAATTTCTGTCAGGTGAACATGATGGTGTGTCCTCATCCTGCTTATTCACTAGATTGGGCACAGTGTAACCTCTGGCTCTTCCCCAGTCAAATTGACCATGAAAAGGAAATGTTCTGAATAGATTCAAGACATTGAGGCAGCCATAATAGTATAACTAAAGACCCTCATGAAAGAGGACTCCCAGAACTGCTTCAGAAAGTGGTAGGAATGGTGGGACAAGTGTGTTTATAGTGTGTATGAGGGATGTATTTTGAGAGGTATTCATGACAATGTATCTTTTATCATAATAATTTTTAAAATTTAAATATTCACTATATATATATATTTTTTTTGAGGCGTGGTCTCACTTTGTAATTCAGGGTGGCCTGAAACTCACTATGTATCCCAGGCTGCCTCAAACTCATGGTGATCCTCTTGTCTCAGCCTCCCAAGTGCTGGGATTACAGGCATGCACCACCACACATGGATCACCATATATTTTCATCCCAGATCATATAAAGTACTGTGTGCTCTCTGTGCTATTACTACTCTAAATTCTGTCAGTGCTGTCTTGTACAGTGATCTTTGGGCACACATGAATAATCCTTTGTGCTGGTTTTTTCAGCCTTTTATTTGGAGAGAGTCAGCTGTTCGTCTCCTCCCTATCTTCAGAGTATACAATGACCTCCGGTACATTTTTCCTGGCACTGGGGATCAAATTCAGCACACTGGCCAAGTGCTGTGGCCCTGAGCTGCGTCCCCATGCACCCTGGCTGTCACTTCCATCTGCCCCCTCTCTGTAGCAGTGCCCTCTGTCCCCCCACTTCCTGTCCCACTGTTCCCCAACAATAAGCTGCCCGACTCTCCATCCACAGCTTCCAGAAGTTGCCTGCACCCATCCATGCGAGGCCAGGCCTTCCTTTGGCAGGTTTTCGGGCTGGGAGTGTTCTCTCCAGGGCTTCTCCCTTTTCTCTGCAGCTTGAGACCGAGGCAGAGCCCTCTGACACCGCCCCCCCCCCCATTGTCTGTCCTCCCCCAGTGACACCTCCTCCTGGTCAAATCACCCTCTACGAGTCAAGCCTTGACTTCTCAGGTCATCTCTGGCTACCGATGGAATACAGAGAGAAAGAAAAGAAACAGAACTGGATAGTACACACTTCAGCACACACAGCCAGCTGTATCTAAGCTAAGAAAGGAGGCCGAATACGAAAGGGTGAAGGAATTGGCTCAAAGTCACAAAGCCAGTGAGGACCTGAAAGCCTCACTCAGAATTATAACCCAGAAAGGAGTTATCCAGCTCATTGCTAGGGACAGGAGGCCACAGATGCCACACGCTCACTGGTGAGCCATGACCACCCAGTTTCCCTATCTGGGTAAAGGACGCAGAGCCCAGCTTTCGGTGAGGACTGGAGAAGATGACGTATACAAAGTGCCTGGTGCAGCATTTCTGGCCCAGAAAGCCACTTAATGGCAGGAATGATTGTGTAGCCAAGCGCAGCAGCAGGTCTCCGATGGGGAGCACCACAGCCTGTACGCTGCCCGTCAGGCACCTCAGAGCCTCTCCAGTTCCTTCTGCAGACAGGGCTGTTGATCAAGGAACGACTTCAACAGCTTCATGAATCAAGGACAGAGGATGGAAAACCATTGAGCTTGGCCAGGATCTCTTTCAGAACAGGGTGGTGTAAGTTGTCTCATACCTCCGGTGCTTTGTTCAGGCTTGGGCGCAGAGTAGGTGCTCAACAAATGAATGAATAATCTCAATCTATTTCTGCAGTTGAGGACAGTGAGAGCAAGCTGATCATTTATCTAAGGTCACTTAAGCGGGTAGAGGAAAAGCTAGCTTCAGCAATGGTCATCCCGAATCCAGGTTCATCCAACACCAGCCATCTCCACCGTGCTGCCCAAGCGTGACCCCAGTAAGATCAAAGTCATGCACCTGAGGTACATCAGTGGCAAAGACAGTGCCACCTCTGCCCCAGCCCCCAAGATTGGTCCCTTGGGTCAGTCCTCAAAAAAAGTGGGTGATAATATCGCCAAGGCAACTGAAAGAGTCTGAGGATTAGGATGAGGCTGACCATTTGGAACAGTCAGGCCCTGAGGTGGAATCTTCTCCCTCTACCCTGACCTTGAAAGCCCTCGAGGAGCCGCCGAGAGACAGAAAGAGGCAGAAAAACATTAAACACAGTGGAAACATCACTATTGATGAGATTGTCAGCATTGCTCCGCAGATGCTGCACTGCTTTTTAGCCAGAGAACTTTCTGGAACCATCAAAGGGTCCTGGGGACCATCCAGTCTGTGGGTTGAAATGTGGATGGCTGGCACCCTCCTGACATTGTAGATGACATCAACAACGGTACTGCTGAGTGTCCAGCTAGCTAAGAAGCATAAGAAAATATTCAATTAAAAAAATGACCTGATAAAAAATTAAATAAATAAAAATTTTGAGGCAGGTTCTTACTAAGTTGCCCAGGTCAGACTCAAACAAGCAATCCTCCTGCCTCAGCCTTCCAGAATACTGTGTTGACAGATGTGGGCCACCTGGTATGTTCGTGAAAGGAAAAGTCAGTGGGCATTTTCCCATAAGTTGTGACCCTAACCCACATTCTTCTGTCTCCTGTAATTATGAAACCTGTTGAGTCTGTTTACTGTACAAAACATTCCGGATCAAGGGGTATTCAGCCTCTTGAATAGGAAAACTTGTGCAAAGGCAGATCGGTGACCACAGATTCAAAGACCCAATCCCAAGAATAGCAGGTCCTTAACTTCCTCATTTCCTTTAACACCCTATAAATCAATTCAGGATAAGGCAGACATGATAATGTAGGCTTGACACTCAGGAAAGAGCACCTCTACAACTTCCTCAGAAAGTGGCAAGAAAAATGGGATAAGTGTGTTCAAAGCGACGGGTAATATTTTTTTTTTCTTTTTGAGATAGGGTTTTGCTATATAGTTCAGGCAGGCCTTGAACTCACTTTGTAGCTGAGGCTGGCCTCGAACTCACAGTGATCCTCCTACCTCAGCCTCCCAAAAGCTGGGATTACAGGCGTGTGCCACCATACTCTTCTGAGGGGTAGTATTTTGAGGGGGTTTAATGTGTCTTTAACTATAATACATTTTATTTATTTGTTTTTGGTTTTTTTGAGACAGGTTCTCACTGTGTAGTGCAGACTGGCCTTGAACTTGCTTATACAACACAGGCTGGCCTTGAGCTCACAGTGACCTTCCTGCCTCAGCCTCATGAGTGCTGAGATTACAGGCGTGTGCCACCATGCCCAGCTTCTATAATACATTTAAGAAATTTTAAACATTTACATTTTTCTATCATACCTTGTACCTTAATACTCTCCAGATTGCAAGGAGAAAGTTCAGTGTTGGGCTTATCTTCCAGCTGTATAGGTGGAGAGAAGATACAGGGAAGGTCTCTAACAGCCTAGGACCCAGGCCTCTAGAAAAGAAGAAAGAAGAGAGGAGAGAAACTTAGCACCCTTTGAGACTCTAGCAACCCACCTTCTCTCTGTGCCCTGGACTTCTCACTTCTGCGGAAAAGATCTGATGAGAATGTTTGCCATTATTCACACATAACATTCTTTCCCCTTTTTTTTTTTTTTTAAGAAAAAGTCTCGCTGTATAGCTCAGGCCAATCTTGAACTTACTAGTAGCCTAGGCTGGCTTCAAACTCATGGCAATCTTCCTGCCTCAGCTGCTCCACTGTGGGATTACAGGCATGAGCCACCACACCTGGCACAACACACAGCATTCTTGTGTTAATTTGCCCAACTTGCACTAAATGCAATTGCCTGAGTTCTAAGCACACGCAGCTGGTATTTCTGTGTGGTGGACACGTTGAGAGGCAGAACCCATGGGCGGTCCTTAGGTCATTGGGGGCACGCTTTTGAGGGGGACTCTGGGACTCCAGCCCATTCCTCTTTCCTTCTTAGCTTCCTGGCCATGAGCAGAGCAGTTTTGTTTGGCCACATGTTCCTAGCACGATGTACTGTCTTGTCACAGGCCCAAAACTACAGGGCCACTTGACTATGGACTGGAATTTTGTGAATCAAAATCTACCTCTTCTCTCTATAAGGTGATTATCTCCCCCTTGACATCCAGGCCTTCCATTTCATTGTCCTATTTCTTTTGGCAATAAACTGCAATTGTCCTAGCCCCAGGCTAGGCCCAGGAGGCTGCAACCCAGGGACAGGTTAAATCTCTCCCAACACAGAGGCTGATGAGGGAGAGTTAGAGAAGAAGAGAACAGTAGGCAAATGGGGCCCAGATGATGGCCAGCCTAGGATCAGATTCTGGAAGCAGAGTGTGCTTGGGAATGTACAGAGAGGTGCATCAGACCTTCTGAGAGCTAATTTCCTCCATCTGGGCTGGCTTCTTGGATAGGGCCACACAGGCAGGAGGTTATGGTGTGGGGAGAGGCCACAGGCAACCCTGTCCCAGCAGACAGGAAAGATACCAAGCGGGCATACTGCACAGGAAACTGGCACCTGTCTTGCTGAAGTGGACTCTGAGGAGGGGGATCCTGATGAGTGAGTGTTGTGGTTAATCCTGAGAGGTCAACTTCTTTGAATTAAGAAATGCCTAGCAGATAGGTAAGGCACACTTCTGGGTCTGTCTGGGTGGACCATGGAGGTGTGACCTTGGGTACTGTGTCTGGTCTCTCGCCCCTTCCTCTCTGGTTTGTTCCCCTGCTCTGCTTCCTGGCCACCATGAACTAAGCAGACTTGTTCTACCATGTCCTTCTGCTATGATATTCCTGCATCAGAGCCAGCTGACCATGGACTGAATGTCCTGAAACCATGAGCCAAATTAAACCTCTCCTCCTTTAAATTGTATGTGTCCAGTATTGTGTCTCAGTGACAAGAAAGCTGACTAATACAGGGAGTCAGTCACACCTATGATTGCCCATGGGTGTTGTCCCTGACTCCTCTGCCCTTGGACATCATTTCTACTGACATACTTTTTATCCAGCTCCCCCCCCCCCCAACATCCACATGTAGATAGACTTTCAGCGATAGACTTGTCCTTGTCCTGCCAGCACCTTTCTGATTCCTGCAGTGGCTTCCCCCTGACACCCCACCCCCATTTCTTCATGGATGCGAACTTCCCCTCTTGTTTTTTCCTCTGTCTGCTTGGATCAGAGGAGGCCTCTTTCTGGTAACTCGCCCAACTGGTTTTATGGGTACTGGGAGCAGTGTCCTATGATTAGCGCATCTCTCTCTGCA
>RJWM01012993.1:7903-54887 GCA_004363535.1 Dasyprocta punctata | reverse complement strand
CCAGCAAAACAGGAGGCTCCTAAACATTCCAGGCCTGGGTTGCTAGGCAGAGGGGCTGAAATTGACGTCATCCTTCCCTGTGTATAAATAAACCCACAACATTGGTTGAGCAGTTCCTTTCCTCCCATCAGGAGGATAAGGGCTCCACCTGACTCCGGCTTTCTCTCTGCCTTTATTTTCTTAGCCTCTCGCGGTCCTTCACCCCAAGAACCTTAGGAGCCGCATGGGTCGCGGCAATAACAAGCCATTCCTTTGCTTTGTTACATGAGAAAAAGTTCTCATAATCTTCAGACTTCCATATATATAATAGAAAGTGTTCAAATGACATGTTTCCTGCTGCCAATAAATTCATTAAGGGTAGATGCAAAGCACTTTTTTTTCAATGTCTGTAGTGTATTGCCCAGTGTTTTTGATATAGCTGTGGTGAATATCACTTTCTTAACAAATAGACATCTGTATGTCTATCTCATCTACAAGACCCTTCCTGGTTTCTTAGAATGGAGGTAGTAAACTCTTTGTCTACTTCACCTAGACATGGATTTCTCTGCTTAATGGCTATGGTAATTGCTTGCAGCCTGCACCACCCCCTCAGGTCCATTTTCCATATAGCAGCCAGATGATTTTATTACAGAATAAATTACAACATGACCTTTCCCTGATTAAATTCCTACAACGGTTTTGCACAAGCACTTAGAATTAAATTCAAACTCCCTTTCTTGGACTCAGTGACCTGTTTCTGTTTCTGCACATGTCTCCAGGCTCACCTATTCCCTCTCTTCCTCTTGCTCACTGCACCTCAACCAACATGGTGTTCTTTATGATCCTGGCACATGTAGCTGATTTTCAAATTAGTCCACTATACTGACTGTCCTTTCAGTCTGAAACTCTGCTTCCAAATCTTTGCTTGGCTAGTTTAACTCTGTTGATACTCCCTCTAAATCCTTCTCTGGGAATGAAATCCAAAGTAGATCCCCAAGACATTCTTTGCCACAACATTCATTTCATGTTCTTAAAAACTCTTACAATTTCCTGACACATTTCATATTATGGATTATCTGGTTTCCCCTACTATGGTAATCTCATCAGATTAAGGACTTGATCTGTTTAATTTCCCACAATGTCCTCAGTGCCTAAAACAGTGCTTGAAATATAGCAAATACTCAATAACAGGTTATCAATTAAACAAACAAATGAAGCTGGAGTTTACCTTCACAATTCAACCAATTACTTCTCAAATTTTCTTTACAGTTTTACTCCCAAAGTATCCTACTTTTTATTTTCTAAGGGTAACCCCAAGGTAACACAGAAATCATGGCTCATTCACCTTTAAATCTCCTCAGTTTACCGTGTGTCAGGCATAGAGTGGATGCCTAATATCTATGGAATTAATGCATGTAATTATTGTCTCATATATGCTCAGAAAATGATAGATTATAGATATAGATAGGTAGATAGAGAGATAGGTAGAATTCCCAAGTGCAAGCTGTAGTGTACAAATATGTTTTATTATTGAAGTTTATGAAATTTATTTTTCAAATTGTTCTTTTGGGCTAGAAAAAAATGCATTATGAGTTTTAAATTTGTAACAAAGAAGTTAAGATCCTAGGTTAATAGATAAGAATCTGTTTTACCTACATACTTTTGAATTATACAGCAACCTGACAGTCCATTATAAAATTTTTATCAAGTCTAACATCAGCATTGTTTTGGTAAAGAAGATAGTAATACAGATTTATTTAAATAATCTACCCTTTCCCACTTCTTTGGGCTTAACAAGAGCATAATTAAAATTATTTCTTAAATAGCATTAATTCCATAAATATTAAGCATCCACTCTATGCCTGATACATGGTAAACTGAGGAGATTTAAAGGTGACTGAGCCATGATTTCTGTGTTACCTTGGGGTTACCCTTAGAAAATAATACTTTTGTATTAAATTCACTTTGCAATTAAACTCACTTTTGAATTAAATGCATATACACACACACACTTACACATAGTTTATTGTTCCTGCTTTGGTTTGTTTTGGTTTTAATCTTGCAATGATATTTGCTAATAATATGAATAAATCTGGAAGCTATATTCAGTATTTACTTTTCTTTCACTTTCATGAAATTAATTAAGATGACTTGGTCACTTTGACTCAAGACTCTTACCACTTTTACATTACTAATTAGTTTTCTCTTTGAGTCAGAATTAAATCTAGAATATATATTCCTAAAATTGTTTCCTCCATTTTATGAATGATAAAACTGCCAAGTAGGCTAGTGGAAAGAATTTTTAAACTGGTTTTGAAACTTCTAACAACTTTTCAAACAGATGAGGTGGTCAATTCAAATGATTTCCTTTGCCTCTCCTGGAATCTGGTCTAAGAAAGCCTCATAACCCAGTCTGCCTGGGGTAAGTAAAACTCCTTCAGTTCCAGAGAATTCCTTGGTTTTAAGGAACCAAAGACTCACAAAATGTTTTGAGGTAAGAGAACTTTGAAAAGATACAGTAGACCATTAGACTGCACTCAGGCTGCATCCCAGAACCATTACCAGGAAAAGCTTAGAAATGACGTTCTTTAGTCCATGTTCTATCTCTACAACTTACTAAAATGTGTGAATTTGAGCAGTTGCTGTTTTTAATAGATTAGGATCCATAGAATTCTATGCAAAGCACTTTTTTATTTTATAAATATCAAAAACAAGTTTGTAGATTATGAATCCTAGTGTAAGAAAGTCATGTCTGTGAAATTTCACTGGTTCACTTATAAAGTCAAAAAAGGACTTGATTTTTATAATCCCGTTATAGGATATTATAGAATCTTAGCAGCTCACTGGAGAACACTGGACCTTACTTTGAGATACACTTTGGCTAAGAGCATGGGCTGTGGAGTCAGATGATTTTGTATTAAATCCATGCTATAGCAAACTGGTCTGAATGCATTGAGCCAAAGTATTTAATCTCTATAAACATATTTTTTCACTCATAAAAAGGGGATAATGTAATCCACTTCCTAGATTTATGATAAATAATAAACAATACCTGTTTTAGTGCAATGACTACTCAGGAATACTGTAGTAGCTATTGCTTCTGTTGTACACATGTACAGTTTCAGCAGAACTACTTAGTCAGTAATTAATCCCTTATATTCTGGATCTAATGTCACTTGAGGGCCATAAAATTCAATAGGATTTATTCTATAATGTTAGAAAGAAGATCTCTCACAATCATTGTTCCCTGGGATTGAATGACCCATAGAAAACTGACAATTTGTCCACCTGCAAAGTGATTCTCTCTCAAAGAAAATTCATCTTTTTTCATCTTTTGATACTGTCTTACTGAACCTATATTTGCATTTGTTAAAAAAAAAACTTAGGAACCTTTAGGAATCAAGTTTTATCTTTCTAAATTTCAGAAACAGGAAAAATGTTGAGAAAAATACACAAATATGTAACACCCCAACTTAAGACTCCTAAGACCAGTAACTTTATGCTAAGCCTAAGTATACAAATTGGAAGGATATTTCTAAAGCTGTAAAAGAACATGAACAGACACCCTACAGGATTGGAAGTTTTAAGAGTTTTAAGGGTAAGCATCATAAAGAAGATTAGCTTTGATTCGACTTTCCCATCTTAGAAATGAGAAGATTAAGGAAGATCACACTGATTCAAGGATAGTCCTCTTCCAATCTTATAAGGGAAAAACACATTGAGTCCAAAGAGTTGGTTAAGCTACTATAGAGAGAAAATAATTCTAAGGAAGCCATTGATCAATGTTTTTTCAATGTTTTCTTTATAGAAAAGATGGCTAGGTCTGACACCAAACCAATAAAAAGATTTTCTTGAAGTAGTTTGGAGGAAGACATAATACGTAAAGGTTTCAGAATTTTAGAGGAAAAATTTGAAATTGACAGATAGGAAACAAATAACTAGCCTATGTAGATCCATATACCAAGTACATCTTCATTCACTATTGCATTAATGAGCACTTTGTCCTGTACCTGGCTCTGTGGAATGAAGGAATGAATAAGACAGATTTCCTTACAAAATCACTGAAAAGCAAGCAGTATATGTTCATTTTCATAAGTGAAGATACTGAGCTTCAGAAAAAGTCAGCAGTCCCATAGTAAGTATGAGATAGACCTCAAATTCTAAACTGAATATTCATCTGTTATAAAATATTTGGCCAAATTTTAGATTGCATTGAAATACAAAAGAACAGCTTCTATCTCCACCCCCCTAATGGTTCAGAGTACATATTCTGAAGTCAGATGGATTGTGTACATATTCCACTGCTATATGGGAACCCTAGAAAATCCAAATAACTCTATCTCAGTTACCTCACCTGTAAAATGGGAGTGGCAATATATGAACTTCATGGAAATGTGAGGATTACATGTGATAATACGTATGCAACACAGTATCTGGTATACTATACACATTTGATAAAGGCCAGATATTATAATTATTATTGCTGTTTCATATATATTTAATTTATTTTGAGATAAAATTTTTGATAATTAAAAGTCTGCTAAATATTAGCGACCTGTTTTGTTTTCTTTAAACAAAGCACTATACTAAATTATACTCCTACTAGTTTAGATTGAGGATAACAGTCATTCATTCCTATCTAAAAGGCTTAAATTCATAAGCGTTTGCAAAGCTCTGGAAGTGTGAACAATGCACCTAAACTGATATTTACCTATGCTTGCACTTGAGAAAGCACACTGGTTTTTTAGAACATGGCAGGATCACTGGACAGGGGACAAGTGAAAATATATTCTAATTTTCTCAGGACAATTCCAAGTTAGACATATTATTACAGCACAATTATTTACAGTAAACCCTTTCCAACCTGAAAAATATCCTGATTGGGTAGTAGATTACATCTAACATAAAGAGGAGTTTTGGTTTCAGTCGAAGGTATCTTGAGACACAAGATACAGTCTGTAGTCCATCTACAAGTAAGGAGTGAGTACGTATCAGAAATCTCACCTGGAGAACTCTGAGAATAAATGTCAATTGATAAAATCATCTGTTCCTAGTCTTGAAGAAACTTAGAATGCAGGAAGTGGGTGTGTAACTGCTATACATGGAACTCTGACAATTGCTATAACCAATAGTAATGTAGCAATAAAAATGCACATAAGCTCAGGCTAACATAGGTAAATGTAGCAACCTTGAGACACAAAAGACAATGTACAAACTGCAGCTTTTGCTTATTATAATGCCATTACCACCACCATCACTGTTATTATTGTTATTATTATTATTATTATCAATAGAAATATTATCTGGTTAAGAAGCTCATCCAAGTATCTTTCCATGCTTAACTCAATAAGAGGTATGAAAATAGTTTTGTTAAAAGTAACCTATGTTAAAAATATTGTTTTATTTAAAATCTGCTGGCTTGAATTAAGAACTCATGCTGTATTTCTAAAAGACAGTTTGTCAAAACATATAAAATTCTTTAAAATGTGTATGTTAACTAGAATTTCTGTTTATTAAATTTAGAGATGGTCACCCCTCCATTAAGGAGTCGATAGGGTGTAGAAGTTAGGAACATGGAGTTGGAGTCTGATGGCACAAAAGGTAAATTCCATAATTTCTAGCTGTACTACCATCATTAAATTATAGGAAATCACTAAGCCTCAGTCATTTTTTAAATGGGGACAATTATATTATCTGCATCATGGAGATTATCATGAAAAACTAATATTTGGAATAGAGAGTAAAGTATGTATTTTAATACATACTCATTAAGTGTTATTTTTATTAGATAAAATAATACTCACTTCAAAATATTTATAACCATGAGAAATTTAAAAGCTATTCCAAACATTCTGCAGTATGATAAAATAACATATACTAAACATACAACATAGAATTTCAAAATAGTATGAAGTATATAATCATTCTAGTTCATAAATAAAACTTTAAAAGATTAAATGCAAACATTTAAGAGTGTCTGTTTATCTTTGGTAGAATTATACCTCATTATTTATTCTTGCTTTTTCAAAATTTCAAAATTTTATGAAAAAGATGATATATTTTTATAATTAGGAAACTCTGAAGTTGCAAAATGAAGTGTACAAAAGTATTTATTTGTCAAGCCGGACGTGGTGGCGCATGCCTTTAATCCCAGCACTCTGGAGGCTGAGGTAGGAGGAGCGTTGTGAGTTCGAGACCAGCTTGGGCTGCAACGTGAGCGCAACGCCAGCCTGAGCTACACAGTGCGACCCTGCCTCAAAAAACTAGGGCCGGGAGTTTGGCTCAGTGGCTTAAGTGCCTGTCTGGCAGGTGCGAGGTTGTAAGTTCCATCTCCGGTGCTGAAAAAAAAAAAAAAAAAAAAAAGTATTTACTTGTCTACAATCTTGCTTTTCAAATGTTTCATAGAACATTTTAGTATGGATAGTATAAAAGTTACCTCAAGTTCAGGAAAATCTTCAAATTAATTCAAAATTCTCAATTACTCCAATATAAATTTGTTACATTTTTGGAGAATCTCTCTCTGAATCTCATTTGGCACATCATCAGTGAACCTACAGTTACAAAACAGGTGCAATATTCATAAGACCAAGGCAAAAGATCTCCTAAGCAGAAATAAGTGTTTTGACATCATAAAGTGGATTCTCTGCATAAACTCATACATAGATTACAATTCTAAGTAAGACATGAGAATGTTATATTATCTACTAGCTATAAAAGTGTTATAGAAATTGAAAGA
This sequence comes from Dasyprocta punctata, assembly GCA_004363535.1. NCBI lineage: Eukaryota > Metazoa > Chordata > Mammalia > Rodentia > Dasyproctidae > Dasyprocta > Dasyprocta punctata. The sequence continues at coordinate 48,172 of RJWM01012993.1, read as the reverse complement.
ATAAAGCATTATTTTTGTTATTACTGAGATAGAAAACAATAGTAAAAAATAAAGGTCATCCAAAAATATTAGCCAGAATTAATACATGCAACAGCTTATTTCTTACCCATCGAACACACACACTAGATTTATAAGGATAGTTTAAACACAAATACAGAATTCAGCAAGCAAAAAAATATGTACTTCATGGAGGTAAATATATCTGATTTAGAATAGGCCCTTATAATATTTGACATAAACCATCACACAACAAAGTCTAAATTCACTTTTACCCACTGCCATATGAAAAGTGAGAAAAAGCAATAGCTGAAACTATTCTCCAGAGAAATGGGTCATAGGTAAATATAGAAATAACTGATTTGGGAGGTGTTTTTACAACAGATCAGAATTCTGGATCATGACCTTGTTACTTTATATCATTTATCATAAAATCTTTCCAAGGAAATCATTTAAGGATTGTTAAACTAATAAAATAAAAATAAAGTAAAAAGCTGAAACACTTTTAGTATGCCATAGGCAACAAGAAACGTGAATTTACAGATTCATATTCATTTGTTCATTCTCATACTCCCTCTACCTATTTAATCTCTTTTCATTATGTATTAATAGTGAAATTCTATATTCAAAGCGAAAGTTCCTGTAGAACTTTTACATTTCAAGCAATACCACCAAGAGAGTTCTACTTTCCATGACAAGATGATTTGGCTAAGAGTCACACCAGAGTTGAAGATTTTCTCAGAAGCATCCATACCCTAAAAGAATACCACAGCAAGTAGGTCTTATGCTCATGAATTGTACATTAAATTAGTAGAGTAGTGAAAGACATCAACTCAGAGGATATATTCTGGTATACAGTTCTACACATTGCACTATCAACTTGCATCATTTCTATTTTACAAAACAAAACAAAACAAAAACTTGGTCTGATTTATGGTCAGATAGGTTTAGTCATAGTGATTCCTTCTATTTCTAAAATTGAACTTGCTTCTTTTACACATAATAATCAGTGAGGCCAAAGAATTGTAGTTACCAGGATTGTATGAAATATTTTAAAATATACAACTGAAAATTATGATGTGATATAATCTAAACCTTCTCCTCATTTTTTTTTTCAGCACTGGAGATTAAACTCACAACCTCATGCCTATCAGACAGATGCTTACGTCACTGAGCCAAACTCCCAGCCCTGGTTTTTTTGAGGCAGGGTCGCACTGTGTAGCTCAGGCTGGCCTTGTGCTTGCATTGTAGCCCAAGCCAGCCTCGAACTCACAACGCTCCTCCTACCTCAGCCTCTGGAGTGCTGGGATTAAAGGCGTGCGCCACCACACCCAGCTCATTCTCCTCATTTTGAAAATGACAGACCTGGCAGTATAAATAAATTGTCCACATCTTCAGCAACAGTGAGTGGATTTTCGAGCCTGTAAGGTGTCTATTCATACAACCTAAGTAAGTAGGAGAGGATTGTTCAAACGCTAGACATTCAATAAATAAATCCATTACAGTTTAAATTAAAAATGAATGTCTCTCTCTGCATAGCTAGATAATACCTTGTTGATATATTATGTAACATATGCTAAATAAACAAAATAAATACAAATAAAGCAAGAACTTCTGATATTTAACACAAAGTTTCATAGAAAAAAAGAATTACTCAATTAACAAATGTGATTTTTATCATAAGTCAGGATAATAGTGGAGGAAATGTTTTCTACACACTTTATAATTTTCAGTTGGCCTTCATCTCTATCAAATAGAGAAATAGCTATCTAAAAAACTACCTTAACACATACTTGCACATGGACACAGATACACATAACACACACACGCACCCCACCATATTGTTTTAAAACCATAAGAGATAAAAAAAATAAACAGTTTGCTTGTAAGGAAAATCAACTGATATTACTGCCACGTAGATCAAAGCCTGCATTATAGATGGTTTCCTACACTTACGTGATACTCCGAGAGTAACCAGGAGCACCTACTTGTAGTCAGAACACAACAAGATGACTCACCAATTCCACATTTCTGCTTTTGACTAGAATCTGTTGACTTCTAATTTAGAGGTCAATATTTGTCGTTGAAAGGCAAAGTAAAAATTTCTGTAAACTGTACTCAGTGAATTCAACATAGATGAACTATCAAGGACGAAGTTATTGGAGCTGACCAAGGTGGATTCATGACCATCCCAGAAAGTGAAAATAGCTCTAACCAACAATGCAAATGAAAAAAGTCATCCCTGGTATCTGTAGTAATCATATCCTCTAAGGGACTCCATACTTAGGGCTGAGTAAATAAGCTTCAAGTTTCTATTGTTCCTAACTTTTCCCAATACAGTATACAATAAAATGAGCCTTGTACAAGATTTACTGATGATTACTATGAAAATTAATTTTTTCTTATCTCATGACAATACATGAATATGGTTTTGAAACCAAAGGCTTTAAAAACACTTTTCTAGTATTCTCACATAGTAACAGGAATCAATATATTTGCAGTTTGTACTCTGTGAAATCATTGCATTTCATCCCTACAACTCACTCTTTTTCCTACTAACTCAATCATCAGTTCAAAAATCTGCAAAGCACCTTAGGTACTACCCTCTCCTTCACACCATTCCTTTCCGTGTCCAGCCACCAATGAATCAGCTTATCTCCTGTTTCCTAGGAAGACTTCAGCCCCTGGGACTCTAATCATACACTCACTGTCTCTTTCCCGGATGATTGCAGTACCTCCCATGCCCTCTCTCAGTCACATGTCGCATGTATTTCCCCTATTCTAAAATGGTTCCCTGATTGATTTACTGTTGTGTAAAATCCTCCAGAATCTTAAAAGTCTTTGCATACTTGGTACATTCAAAGCTTCCCAGAACAACAATAAATTCTCTCATTCTTTGGCCCTTACCTAAACTACCAGTCTCACCCCTTGTTGTTATGGTTTGTGTCTAGATGTCTCCCCAAAACTTCCTGTAGTCATAGGTACAGCTTTTTCAGAGATGGCTGGATCTGGAGTGTGGGATGCTGGGATCAAATGTGTGTAATTACTAAGTTAGTCCACTAATAGGTTTGGGACGGTTCTGGGTAGGATTAAGGGTGGGCCACCCTGTGTGTGAGTGCTATGTGCCCCAAGGGTGGGTAGGTGTGATAAGATAGAAGGGACAGAAACAGGGTCCCAGTTTGTCACTCGTGCCTTTTCCCTCAGTTTTGATTGCTACTGCTTCTTATATTCTGCTGCTTCCTGCAGTGTCCTTTTGCCCTGTCACCCTGACTGGAGCCAGGCAATTGTGGACTGAAACCTGCATAAACTGTGAGCCAAAATAAACCTGTCCTCCCTTAAATTAGGGTGTCAGGCATTTTCTCTCAACAAGAAGAATAGTAACTAAGACACTCGTTATATTCCTACTCATTCCTTAAAGTGAAGAGGCTCCATGTGGAATTTGCTGTTGCCTCTCTTCAATCTCCAGAATTGGAGGTGACAATATTCCCATTTTAATGTTCAAGGAAATGCACAGTACTTTAGACATAACTTCCCTCCACTTAGTAAGGTTTTAATAGCATATGTTAAGTGACCATTTACCTGAGCTCTTAAAAAGAATAATAGCAAATGAATTTTATGTCCATTGGTGTACACTTGTATAACTTCAGGGATTTCTTGGAATTATTGTTAAGAAACTTCTGCAAACTACATTCATGCTTTATCTACTATTAGAAATAGTAAAGGGAAGAATAGCATTTGAATAAACTATTTGTCAATCTTGCACTGGACAGTGAGTCCTTGGGGATAAAGAAATGTGTTCCACTTTTTCATTCTCAATACCTAATACAGTGCCTGACTTAAAAGTATATGGAAAACAGCAACACTGAGAACCATTCATCACAATCACTGTCTACACTCAGGAATCCATGTTCATTCTTTTCTGATCCTTTAAAAGTAAATACACAGTAGTTAAGTATAACTTGTCGGACTTGATTTTCAGAAGAAGACACTAATGCATCTTTATGGGCAGAGTGGCAGGAGACCTGGTCAGAGTGATACCTAAGGCACCACAGGCAAAACATTCACTCCTAGTGGTTTGTACAGTTTTTCTTGGGCAATTATTTGACCCTTCTTAGGATCAATTTTCTTGTCAGGAATAAAGGGATAATGAAATCTGCTTTGCAAAGTTGCCATAGGGATTAGAAATAAAAAACATCATTACATAGTGGGTCCTCTGTAAATGATAACTATTAGTATGTGCTATTTTGGTTCACAGCAAATTTCCAAAGGGAGAAACACACGTTTTAGAATCCAAGGAGATAATTTTAGTCCCTTTAAAAAGCATTTTTTCACTAAGTTATGCAGGTTGTTTTCTTAGTAACAGAATCAGTGAATATCAATTATATTTATTATGTCTTTATTTTGCCATTACCCTAGCCTTGAGCTCATTCTGCACAGCAGCCTTAAGGATGTTTATTATTATTACTTTGAGGAATCAATGAATAATTGATAATAATGAAACACTTTGCTTTTGTGCAATATTTTTCCACAAAAGATTTTAAAGGGTTAACATGTTTACCTTTTTGCTTCTTGTATTTCTCATTCTAGCTGAAATTCACCAACTCAGAAGGATTCTAAAAATCAATAAGACTTTAAGAATTACTCTAAGGATCCTTTGAGTCCTATATTATCAAGAATATCTTTATGATGATGTTGCTGCAGGTTGTGGCTAAACAACACGTGGTCATTTACAAATGAACATCAGGGAGTTTAGGGGATAAATACTGGTGTGTAAGGCTAAAAGAAAAAATGTGTGAGCAAATCTGCACAGCTGAACCTAATATCTACTCACTGTCATCTACGAGGTTCTCAATTTGAACTTTCATTTACTTTCATCCTATTGAATGAGTATCTTTATCTTCAAGTAAGGAAATGGAAGATTTAAAAGATTAAGTCACAAAGTCGCACAACAAGTTATGGAAAAATAGATAAGAAGATGATGCCAGGATCTAAATTCTAATAACAGTAACAACAAGAACAGCACATGCCTACAGTCTGGGCGCTCCAGGAAGATGAGGCAGGAGGATCACAAGTTAGAGAGTAGCCTAGGCAACTCAGTGATTTAGCAAGATACCTATCTCAAAAATAAAAAAAAAATTAAAAAGCTGGGAATATAGCTCAGCATAAAGGCCTCAGGTTCAATCTCCAGTACCACAAAAAGGAAACAAGCAAAACACTACCACTTTCAACCAATGACTAACTTGCAATATATTTACAAATCCAAAGGCTATATAGGCTAGCAAAGCTGAGGTTGAAACTGAGATTTCTGATTTCTAAGGTGACATTCTCTATAATACTCACTGTTAAATAATATTTCAAGCCCTTATAGCATTCAAAGCCAAGTAGTTGTTACAAGAACCTTTCAGCTTCTCCTGGACTCGGCCTCAACCACTCCGGGGTCTCTGGTGCATTACCATCTGGATTCTTCCTTTCTGTGGTAATATGCCACATCATAGAAAATGCAAAAAATATTTTAAGGATCTGCTTTAACTTATGAAAATAAGTCAAGTCAGACAACCTGATATAGGCTTATAAATAACAAAGTCATAAACTCAACATTTGTATCACAATGGACACAACTCAGACTCATTGTCATCCAAGTAATCATGTCTGAATATGAAGACGAATCACAGCTTTGCAAAAGCATCACTCTCTCCAGTTGATGAGTGTCTACAATAGTTACTATCTCCATTATTTTATTAGTAAGCATAAAGAAGTACTTTGGTGATAGTTCCCTATGTCACTCTCATCTTATGACCACCATAAGTCCTTGACAGCTCTGTTTTTATTTATCCCCATCCTGAAATTAGGAAAAATAATACTACTGATGATTTGAATCAAGTTTCCTTTTCCTCTGGAAAAAAAAAACAGTTCTTCTAAGCAGCATAAAGATCATAAACAGGGACATAAGATATTAGGTATTGCCATATGGATGAGCAAGTCACAGAAAAGACTTTTCTTCCCTGTTAGAGATGACTTGAAGAGCAAGAACTCTAGCTCAAAGACTATGACTGAGAAATTATGTGCTCATGAGGTAATCAGTAGTAAGTTAAGTAACTATGCTTCTAATATAAGCAGCTGTTTTGTGATTCAGCAATCTAAGAATCAATGAGCCTTGTGTGGAAATGTTCTATAAACAAGACCAAAAGTCTAAATTATAAATGTAAATAGTGCAATGCAATTTTCCTAAACCATTGACCACCTTTGAGCTTCCAATTTCTTCCATGGTTCCTTTGAAAGATCTATGATTATTTAACTGGACATATTTTTTACCAAAACACAAGTGAGGTTTATTTCTTTTTCACTTTGAAACACCTAAATCAGAAGTAGATTTGACCAGGCATTTTGACACATACCTATAATCCCAGCACTCAGTCCCAGAAATTGAGAAAGTGGGATCACAAGTTCTAGGCCAGTCTGGGTTACATAATGAATTTAAGGCCAGTCTGGACTACGTAGTGCCACCCTGTCTCAAAAACAAATGACCAACAAAAATGTAGGCTTGGAAGGGAGATATTATAAAGCAATAATATATTTCCTGTTTCTTTAAATATGTAAAGGATCCAACAACATTAACATTTTGTGGTCTAACAGCAACAATATCAACAGCAAAAACTTTCCCATTCATAGGTCTTCATGGTCTTTGTGAAAGGATAAACATTTGCTATTTGATATAAAGATCTCAGATTTGCTATCACTAATATTATTTTGCCTAAGCTAACACAAAACTCAAAATTCACAGACTGAAATAAAACTTTCGGGTAAAAACCACGTAGTACCACACAAAACAAGGCAAAGATCACTTTACTGTGTCAATCTGCCATTTCTAAAGTCATATATGCATCTTTTCTTTCATTGCAGAAAAAGGGATAATTCAGTGTATGTGGAGGGGGGCATTGAGAAGGAAATGAGACAATCAAATCATAAAATAAACTTTATTCTCCTGTTTATTTCTAAATTTCATGGAGTAGTCATACCCCTTAGGTCAAAGTAGAGCAGAAAGCTAATTTTCAATCTCTAATGCCCGTTGTACGAAATTAGATTAGTAGGTCCATGGGCACTATTAAAATTGCTACCTTACTAAGGCAGACTATGATATTTTTGAACACTAATTACTAAAATGCATTTCATGAAGCTTTATCCATACTGCTAGCAGTATATATTAGAGGAGATTTATGATATAACATTTTATATTTTAATGTGATTACCAAATGCTTCTACCTACCCTCATGGATCTGGTTCATATGTACCCAAAGAAAAATAATGCAGTTAGGACAGAGTCTACAAAATCACTACACATAATGCACAGACCATCTGAGGTAAAAACAAGCACTTCAGACATTTCAATCCCTATTTGCAGGGGCTGGACATAAAGAATAAATGAAGACCTACTTGACACTCATCCAACTATTTAAAAAAATCACTTAAAATTATGTACTGAATTATAACTACTAATAATTCTAGCATTCAAAGTCCATATAATTAGTCAGGCGTAGTGGCACATGTCTTTAATCCCAGCACTCTGGAGGCTGAGGCAGGAGGATCATTGTCAGTTTGAGACCAGCCTGGGATACAAAGTGAGCTCAAGGCCAGCCTGAACTGCATAGTGAGACCCTGTCTCAAAACACAGGGCTGGGGATTTGGCTCAGTGGCATAAGTGTTTGCCTGGCAGGCATGAGGTTGTAAATTCAATCTGCGGTACAAAAAAACAAAAGAAAGTCCATGTAATTGCCCAACTACAAGGTTAAAAGGACTGAAATGTTTCATCTACGCAGATGCTCTCACAGAACTCACTGTGAGACTGGATATGCTCCACCTGTGTCATTCAGTGCAATGGCCACATGCAGCTATGGAGTGTGTGAAATGTGGCTCTAACAACTGGGTAAGTAAATTTTAATGCTATTCATTTTAGCAAATTTTTATAGCCACTGACAGCAGTCTTTATTGCCAAAATTATACTAATTCGTGAGAACCTCTGGAAACACTGGAATGAAAAGATGCTAAGAAAATGGACATCTATTTTCTGGGGGAACATCATTGTATTATACAAAGTCTTTCACACTCATACTAACAGAGGAATACTTGACATATTGATTGATTTGCCTTTTAACTATGAAAGTACTTTTAACATTCAAAGCCTTCCTACTCTGAAATAGTATTCATCTAAAATGGCAGCAGCAGCCCAACTCACAAACATTCACTACATTTGGAATCAGTCACTTTTTCTTTCAAGACATAGGACAAAAGATATGGAGAAGCCATACACTGGAGCCTGAGCAGTATTAAACAGGAGACTGAATGCTTTGGATTCATGCTAGAACCAAAGTAAAAAAGGTGAGGAGAGAAGAACAGGGAAAAAATTAAAAAATGTGGGACTCCATGTGGGCCCCCTTTGCTTAAGGAGTACTGCAGTGCCCCATGCAAAAGTAAAAAACATTGGAAATTTTTGCTTAATAGTTAGATGTTGTAACAATTAGCTAAAGAAGGTATTTTTACTCAGAACAAAATAGAAAAATGTATTTCATAGACAACTAACAATATTACCAATATATAAAGCAACATGTAAAAAAACTAATTTTCACTTTTTCCACACCACAAATAATTACATACCCATTATTCTAGCAAGTGCATGCAATATAAATCATCTTCTGCATGTGACTATAATTTAAAAAGCAAATCATGTAAGGTATAAAGAAATACCAGCGCAAAAGAAGCTGATGGAAAGAAAGTAGAAAAGACCATCAATCAAAACTTTAGGAGGTCTAATCATAGAATCAAAGCATGACCCTTAAATTTCAGAACTAATCACTCACTTGGGTCCAGTTTTGGGAGCTGGACTACGTCACAGATACATATATTTACAGGTAGTTTCTTTGGTCAGTTTCATTAGGTGTTAATAAAACCAATGTCTCCATTCTGTCGCTTTTTTGTTCTTTTGTTCAGAATGCCCACATTGTGTAGCAAGTTGAAATAAGTCTGATCCACTGTTTGTAGTCCCTAAAATTTTCTCAGCCTTGGTCCAGCATGATGGTGACCTGTACTTGGAGAGGAAGAACAAAGGAAGAGGAGTCATCACTGTTCTTTAATAAGGGCAGCTGATGCAGAGCATGGATCCAGGAATTTCACCTAAGGTCATATAACTAAAGATGGCAGAATTAGAATTTAACCACAGACATCTTGATCTTACTTTGCTCTCTTATTTCCTACACAAGTATTATGAAAATCTTATGAGGAAGGAAAGGAAAGAAGAAGGGGCATTCCTAAACGAGTGACATTTCCATAAATTTTAATGCATACCTTTTAACACTCCAAGACATGAATCTTATTCCTTTTTTGATTCAATTTCAATAATTGTAGATAAGGACTGAGGGTACAGCTCAGTGGTAGTTTGTTAGTATGCAGGCAATCCTGGGTCCCCCTAGCATCACTAAATAAGCAATAAATAAATAACAAAATTATAAATGAAACAGTATTTTGGGTTGGCATATTCTAATGAGATCAAATGAGTCTTGTGTCGAAAAAGACTTAATAGAGTCACTCTAAGATTGTGCTGTTTACCTTTATGATATTAACAATACTAGAGTACATTCCCAGAGAACTCGGTTGCTGGACTAACTACACTGCATACACCTTTCCCAAAAATAATGAAGGTGGTTCAATCCTGAGGCTGCAGCAAGGGATTATAGTCAACCATGCCCAAAGTACATCACTAAAAAAGCAACTAAAGAGATCTCTATACTAGCAGTACCATCTTTATACTATAAGCATCCACAAACCTCAGCACAAAACAAAACAAAGCAGTAGAAACATGGGAAGAGAAGCAACAAAACACCTCCTCAAACTCCCAACTCCCTCTAAGACAATCAAGAGACCACCAAGGGGAAGATTAGTGTGATCCACACACCTGAATTATTTGAAAGCATAGCAAGGAGGTTAGAAACAGCTCAAAGAGATAGCTCAGCAGGGTTAGAGAAGATATATCTGAACATATAATCAAAGTAATAACCAAAAATGTGCAAGAACTCTCAGAACACTAATAGAAAGCTATATGAGCTAAAGAAAAGAATACAAAACATGAATTGTGAATTCACCAAAGAATTCAAGTGCATGAAAAGCTTTCAGTAGGAAATCCAGATTAAAATTCACATTGAAAGTATGGGCAGCAGGACTGACCAATGTGAGGACAGAAATTTGGTACTAGGAGACAATCATGCCTTCAAAGACCACCTGCTCAAAGACACCTTAAAAGCTGCAAGAGAAAATGAAAAATTGATCCAACAACTGCTAGGTGATACAAAAAGACCAATCTAAGAATAATTGGAATATGTGGAAAACCAGAAGACAAGAAAAATGGCATAAAAAACCTGTTTGAAGAAAACTTCCTAAATATAGGAAAAGAAATAAGCATACAGGTAGGTGAGGTATATAGAACACTGAATACCCATGACCAAAAGAGAACCTCTCCAGGGCCAGGAGTTTGGTTCAGTGGCTTAAGCACCTGCCTGGTAGGCACAAGGTTGTGAGTTCGAACCCCAGTACCAAAAAAAAAAAAAAAGAGAGAGAGAGAGAGAGAGAGAGAGGGAGAGAGAGAACCTCTCCATGCCACATTACACTCAAAATTCCAGAAGTCCACCACAGGTACAAAACTGTAAAAACTGTTAGAAAAGCCTGATTACAAACTTGGCCTTTGACTGCTATATAGCAACTGGACTGATAAGTAGTTCCCTACTCTAATATAAAAGTTTATTTTAAATAATAAAAGGTCTCACTGTACCTAAATTATTAGAGCAACTATTGTGACTTACACTGAATATCTGTTTTCTTTCTGGGAATCTGAAATTCTGATACATGGTGATCGGAATATGCCTTTATGAACAGCTCTCCTGGTTTTGTCTTTGATGAGCTTCCTTGGTTGCCACTTCACACATTGTCACAAGGTATTGCTGGAAAAGTAAAAGACATCTACTGTGCATCCAAAAAAAGTGGACTTGGAAGCTCCAATCAGAGATAGTTTTCAATAGATTTTGTACATGGGTCTTATCCTTTCCTTATTTTTATTTGTATCTTTTCTTTATAGTAAATTTTGGCCATGAACACATCTGCTAAGTCCTGAGAGTCATTTTAGCAAATCATTGCAGTAGCAGTCTTTGAGAGTCCCCAACACAAATCCCTTTGAACTGTAGGGATGGTGCAGAAAAAAATAGACAATGGCCAATGTCTCCAAGCATAATTGCTACAAAAGTAACCATGGGTTTGATCGAAGCAATTGTCTCATTGAAATAAACAGAAATATTGAATTTAGACATTAAACCCCTATATTTAAAGCAACCTCTGTCAATATTAAGGTAACAGTTCTTGCGCAAATAACTAAACATCTCAGAGCTTTGTTTCTTTGCAATTTTGAAAGAATGATGCCTACTTCTCATAATTATTATGATGTTTACTTGAAACAGCATAGATTATAAATAGCCCAGGGTCAGCTCCTAACATGAACAATCATGCAATAAATATGCAACTATTAATACTAAGACCTTGGAACATTTCTATTCAATGAAGTATACCTATTAAAGGACTCAATAGCTTATTTACTGTGTTAAAACATGAAGTATTTGTCAGTTTAATTAATCACACCAACTTCCAAAACACACATATTGTTGTGCTTCAAAAATAAATATATATTAAAAAATAAACAAAACAAGCTATTTTCCTGCCAGTCTGTATAATTATAAGCCAAATAACAATCAACAAACCTGGTAGATTTTGTTCAGGTGCCAGCTCCATGGCTCTCACAAAATGCGACTTTAGCATTTTATTAATCATAAGACAGTGCTAAATTTACTTCCCACCTGACAGTTTTAAACATGCAGTCAAATGGAGAGTTAATTAAGTGACAGTGTCCATGTTACTTAGGAAGATGAAGCAATAAACCACTTCTGTGGCAGATTAAATGCCAGAATAAAATTGAGGTGTCTTTGATAAACCACTGGAGAGTTGCTGGCTACTCTTTGCTCTCCTAGAGACTGGAATACCTGAAAATCCAGCAAGTCCTGAACCACTTTTCAAGGTGTGGAATATTCAAGTTGAAAGTCAAAGGTGTTAATATCTAATCAGTCTGATTATTTTGCATTTTAATGACCATCTAACTCTAAAATGAACACTCCAAAATATGCTCCTCATCTGACAAATGAGATGGTTTGTATGAGATGGAACATACTCCTCATGCATTCATACTACTAATAAGGATTTTGAGGGAGGCATTTCAGATTCTTCAGAAAATAAAGAAAAGGCTGAGCAATCATACTCTGTTCTGTCCACATCCACCATACTCTGGCAGCACCAGAGTAGTACAATTTTGAAGTGGGAATCGGGTTTCATAGTATAGCTAAACATGGTGAAGCAGTCAGTGCTGATAAAGGGGGTGCTGAAAAGTACTGTACTTGACTTTGAAATGATGACTCAGGGAAATGACTTTTTCTCTCACCAAGTTTTCAACTGTGATGAAACCGGCCTTCTCTGGAAGGAAATAACCAAGGGAACTTATATTACTCAGGAAGAGAAGAAAATGCCAGGACACAAGCCTGTGAATTACTGCTGTGTGCCAGTGTGAAAGGTGATCTCAAGATAAAGCTTCTCTTGGTTTATCACACTGAGACCCCTAGAGTGTTGAGAAAACATAAAGTCAAAGGTGGAGATCTCACACAAAAACCTGGGTAAAGAGAATACAATTTCTAGAGTGGATCAGGGAGGCTTTTGGTCTTACAATTAAGAAATATCTAGAGGACAAAAGTTTATCACTCAAGGCTCTCCTCATCATAGTCTTCAGCATGGGTGCTCCTGCTCACCCAAGAGATTTGGAGGAAGAATGGACCGAAGAATTTTCATGGCTCTCAGTCGAATTCCTCCCACTTAATACAATTCCTCTACTTTAGCCTGTGGACCAGCACGTTATAGCTAACTTTAAGAAGCTATACATCAAGGAATGTTCCCAGAGTGCTTTCAGATGGTCTCAGATACAGATTTAACCCTTAAAGAGTTCTGGAAGGAACATTACAACATCCTTTCTTGCATGGGGTAAACTGAGAAATCCTGGGCCATTACCTAAGGACACTGAGTTCTGCCTGGAAGAATGTATGACCTAGAATTATACAAGAGAGAGACTTTGAAGGCTGCATAGAGGGCCCTAAGCCTTCAATTTACCTTGTGGTTGATGACAGTGTCACTATAGCAGAGTCCATAGGCTTGCAGGTAGATAGTGTTGATGCTGAGGAACTGATGGAAGAACTCTCAGAAGAACTGTACACAGAGAAGCTTCAGCAACTCCTGGTTGAGCAACAGAGAATGTTATCTGAGGGGCTTTCTTAAGAGGAGGGGGAGTTATCAGCAATCAGTGCAGCAAAGTTCTTGTGAAATAAAGAAAATCCTGAGAAATGGACTGATCTACAAACATTTGTAGACTACACCCACTCAGACAGAGAAAAAGCCAACTATTGCACTCACTTGCTTAATGAAAATCCCTTGTCATACTGAAGAGTAGTGTTAAAGAAAATACAGAAACAGACAACCTTAGGCCAGTTTTTAGTTTTGAAAATATTGAGACCTAGTGAAACAGAAGCAGGTCCTAGTGGGCTACAGACTCTCCCAAGGACAGAAAGGACATCAGAGAGCCAGATTCCTGATAGTCTTAAGGAAGGGGACCCTCCTTTCAAAGAATAACCAGCTTTCACTTCATCCTTACTTCCTGCAAGCCAAAGATGTCAACTTGAATGGTGAGTGCAGTATGAAATTGTTTCTAGTAAATTAGACACATTTTATAACATCTTGGTGAATACACTAGAAAAAAAATTATTGGTGTTTCTGATAAATTATGCACATTACAAAACCCTTTTTATTATGAAAAGTTTAGTTAAGAGGTGCTTTGGGAGGTTTGGGATGCATTATGGATATTCTCATTATTTCTTATGAGAAAAATAGTTTTTACTTACAACCAACTTGAGTTACAACCAGCCCCAGTGAATCAATGAAGTTTGTAAGTCAAGAGTTCATTGTTATTTTCTTTTTACTATAGTATATCTTGTCATTTTCAGAATAGTTGACCATTCCAACAGGTATAGTAAAATCAAACCACAATAAAACCAATAAAAACAGAGTATAAAATAAGGCCAAAAAAATAATCAGAATAAAGCAAAACAATGAGAACAATATTGGGCCTCGAAGACAAGACAGAAGAGAATCCCCCATTTTTGCTACATTGCATACAGTCATCTTCCAAAGAGATGCTCAGGCTGCCAGCCCCAGGCCTGCAAAATGAACAAAACAATACTAGCATTTAGTTGTTTTATGTACCTTAGTTGCTATCAATTTAGCCAGACCTCCAAACGAGCAGGTTGCTTTACGGTGGGAGGTGGGGTGGGGGTCAGAGCTTTGTCCTTGATTCTTAGTCTGTGAGCTGGTAGGCTTGCGGGGGGGAATGTTCCTCTTCCTGGGGTCCACGTCAGTCACGCAGACCCCCGGAAGGCAGTCTTACTTGTCTCCTGGTTGGAGGCACTCAGTCCCGGTGGGGCGGGCTCCCAAGAAGCCCATTTCTTTCTCTTCCTGGTGTCCATGCCGGTCGCGCAGACCCCCAGAAGGCACAAGTTTGTTGCTCTTGAAAGAAACAAAGAAAAAAAGAAAGAAAGAAAGAAAGAAAGAAACAAAGAAACAAAGACATTACCTGAAAATGACCTTCTTTTAATTGGAAGTGCCAGTGTCTTCAAAAGATAGAACATAAAGACATATATGTACTTGAATCCATAGAAAAACATATTGGACTATTTACAACACTTATGTTGATAATCTCTATGAAAGTGAATGGGGAAGGAAGCTAAAGAAGAATGCTCACATTTAACAATAAGCTACAAGGTTTCTATTGCTGCATCCAACTTTATTATTAATCTGCTTAACTAAATCCTGCCCTAAAGTCTTAACAATACATGTGGATTATGGATGGATGAAATCCACTATTTTCATTCACAAATATTAAGCATCTAAGACTGTACCTTTTTATTATCTCTTATTGCCACACTGGCAACTCCTGGGTATACACTATATGTACCTAGGTGTGTAATGTATTACAATAGTAATCAAAATGTATTTACCACATTTTAGTACAGATAAACCTTTCTGTGTAAACTTTACAATATCCTGTATTATTTTAACCATCAGAAGAAAAAACACTATTCAATGTAATTAACTATGTGCCTCAAAATCATTGAGCTAGTAAATGACACAACTGCATCTTACATTTAGTTCTTTGGGCTCAGAATTTCATATTGTATTAATTCTTTTTCCCCCACTTAGTACTGGGTGTTGAACCCAGGGCCTTCATACTGAGCTACATTCTAACCCTTTTGATTTTGAGGAAAGATCTTGCTAAATCACTAAATTACCCTGGCTGGGCTTGGACTTTTTAACCCTTGACCCTGTCTCCCAAAGTGGTAGGATTACAGTTGTGTTCAAACATGCCTGACTAAGAATCTCATAAAGAGACACAATCATTAAATTCCTAAAGTTCCCTCAAGTTAAAGTCAAAATGCATGAGTTATTCAAGAAGCTGACCTGACAAGTATGTATAACAATCAGATTGTAGTTGTCTTAGTCAACTGGTATACCTAGCAATTGGAATGAAAATCTGGCATTTTAAGAGGGATCCATAAATATTGTCTTAAAAACTCAAATCCAAAACTAACCCAGTTTAGGCTAATAATTACTTTTCATATAGCAAATATCTTACTTGATAGCAGAAGTTAACGTCAGCATGAAATTAAGCAAAATACAAATTTTTTTTACTCACTCCATAAACATTTACTGAGGTCCTAAATATGTAGTTCAAACCTGCCTTAGACATTAGTAATACAATACAAATTGAACATAGCACATGTTCTCAAAGAGTTGACAGTCTACTGGGGGGAGGTTGCTATAAACAGTTTAATTGCCAACCAGCCAGTAGCTACACACGTAGGAATCAATAAGCATTTTTGAATATGTCAGATAAAAGTGTGTGCTGTTGGAGAAAGAGAAGAATCATGAGATCTTCTAAAGTAGTTCTTCCCGGGTAGGTTCATAGTGTCAAACCAAGTTTTGCTTCATAGTTACTGCTTATTCCCTTGCCTCTTTCATCAACTATGTTCTGTAATCCTCTTTGCACTCCAGTTTCTAGCCTTTGGTTTCTGACTGATAAGATCTGGTAAATAATTTTGACAGTTTTGCAAAATGCAATGTGGTTTCAATTAGGAAACCCTGAAACAGAGGAATAGAGTGGGAGAAGGAGGTTCTTGACTCTTGTCCCTTAGCACATCTATTCTACTGGAATTTTTAGTCTAGTATGGGAACAGACAAGTTATTATTTATATTAAGGTAGCACTCCCACCTGGAGTGAGCCAAGTGTAAAGCACTAGCAACTCCTGCACTTATGGAAAAATTTTAAAATTACCTTTATGTTGCATTCCAGAGGCAAGCAAAGTAATCACTAAAGCCTGTGCTTAAAGAGTTGGGATTCACTTTTAGAGCCCATGCAAATGTAAGAGAAAGCATGTCTTTTCAAAACTGCATCTATAACTTGCAGAAAGCTTCTTAGACCTTCAGTTGAACCAGGTAGCCAAAACGTTTTTATAACACTTCTCGTCTCCATCCAAAAACCCATTGAAAGGAATCTAGACAGCATAAGCAAATCAGGACCAAAAAAAAAAATGCACTAGAAAAGTCAAGGAAAATTATTTTAACAAATAACAGACATCAACAAAACTAGAAAGATGATAAGAAGCAGAGAAAATTAAAAATCTAAGCATCAGAAAGCAGATTCATGACACACTGTAAGAAAGAATATGTGGCCCAATATATTTGAAAGAAAGGAAAGTGTTAGGGCCAAAATGGAATGTGTGTGTGTGTGTGTGTGTGTGTGTTAAAAGTCTGTTTAAAACAGAAGTTAAATAATCATCTCTGCCTGCTCCTTGCAATAAGCTTATTCCGCACCCATAATCCTTAGTGAACCAGTTTCTAGGAGTTTCTCTGGAGAAATTAAATGGTTTAGGGAAAAGATATATAGCTATTGATATTTAGGGTTTCTGTGGTAACATACCTAGTGCTTGCCTATTAGTCTGCAGTGAGTCCCACATCAACAAACCTTTCCCATACACATCAGCCATTCTCTCAACTATCTAGTAGTTTGCTTTACATATAACTTAAAAGTCAAGCAGTCTCAGATATTTGAGTAAGAGTTTTAATATTGAAGACAAAGACTAAAACAGCTAAACAAGAAAAAGAATTCTGAAGAAACAGTAACAACATGGAGAACAAAATGGGAAAGTCATAATTAATATATTTGTGGAGATTAGTAATTATCTGCTTTTACACAATAGGAAAAGAATATTGTGTTTCAAAAGACTCAGAAAATACAAGAGAACTTTCAGGAAGAAAAATATAAATAAAATTTAATTGTGATATTAGAAAATAGGACTGAAAAACTTCTCGGGAAACAAAGACAAGTAGAAGAAATATTAGTAAAGAAATTAAAAAATCAGCCCAGCAGTTCAATATCCAACTTTCCCAAAAGAGAACTGCAAGAAATTATCAAGAAATAATACAAGAAGATTGCTCCAAAGTGATTATGTTAGTTACTTAGCTACTGAAATAGAATACCCAACACCCAGAAATTAAGGGAGGAAGAGTTTATTTAGCTCATAGTTAGTGCAGATTTCAGTTCATGTTGGCTGGTTCCCAAGCAAGGTAGCATGGCATGGGGGCACCATAGAGAAGAAACAGAGTGGTAGGCAGGAAGCTCACAAAGCAGGAAAGTAGCAGGGAATCAAGTTCCATATTATTCCAGGAGGTACTAAAACGAGTAAGATTTGTCAGCCTTCAAAATAACATTTACGATAGCATGATGAGGGAGAGCTGTGGTAATGAAATAAGGGATAAAGTTCCAGGAAGAAGAAATGACATTCTTAAAGATATAGTTGTTTAAGGGTAAAGCTTGTCTGCAAGTATCACTTTTTGTTGATGTGTCATTGTTGTAGTTGAGTTTTACAAGGGAATGTATTTAATGCAGGGCATATAATTTTCAGGATTGCTTTATAATATTCACCTAGAAAGTCAGATGTAGAAGAATTCCAGAAATCTCTACAATCACTAGAGACTGAAAGAATCCAGTTGAGAGCCTGGATCCCATAGCAATATCCTTCACGAATCCAATTGAAGACCTAGAGCCCATGGCAATGTCCTTCGTAAGTCCAGCTGGAGGCCTACAGCCCACAACAATGTCTCATACAAATCTGTATCAAGGATCTGCACTGGGAAGGCCCAAAGGTCAGTGGTGGAAGCTAGAAAGTCTGCACCAGCAGGATAAAGGATCTGTGCCAGCAGGCTGAGGGATCTGCACTGAAGCCAGGAAGCAATGCTCAAAGTAAGGACCGAGCTACCCTGAAGAGAACCACAGCCATCCTCAGTGAAAGCAAGGACCCAACTCCTCCAATGATGAGACAAGCTGTGTTTATATCAGGAAAGTCAGTGTGACAGATTTCTCCAGAAGAATCAACAACATACCATCTTCCCCTCCAGTTCTCTTTTTATGCTGTTGGCAGCAATCCTCAGGTGAGCCCTCCACACCAGTACTGTGTTGATTCAGTTCAACTGGGTGTTACAAGTTGACTTTTAGTTAGTCCACCACAGTCATTTTTAGTTTGTAGAAAGAAAAATATTTTTGGTATAATTTTGAATAGAACTGTTTTGTAAGCAGCCCAACAATGTTGTAAACCCTATGTTTTGGATACATATAAATATTTTAACATCTGCATCATCCAGGCATTTTAGGTCTTCCTTTTACTCTAAGAAATACACTATTTTCAATGACTCCCATGGGCCACCCTTTTTAGAGTTTCATTTTGCCAGAAAAAAATCACAGTTTTAATTGAGAAGATGAGATTAGCCTCATAGTTGCCAATACCATCATATAGGAAGATAATTCCTGAATATGTGTTTGATGTCATTTCTGTGCTGAAAGTTGCCAAAAGTATAATTCAGTTTTAAAGAATCTTCTTCTGGTTCCAGGGGAGAGGATAGTAGCAAAAACAAAACAAAACAAAATGCAGAGAAAAAAATAAAATGAACTTTAATTCTAGTGTGTTGAGTCTCATTTGACCACAAGCCAACTCAAAAAAATTCTATTACCTAGGCCCTCCTGCCAGAAATCAGATCTTATGCTTTGGAATGAACCGCATTTGTCTTGGGAAAACAGGAACAGAGCCATGCTCTGGCCTGTGTGCCTCCAGAGAACTCAAGGTGAATATCTTACCTTCTACAGTTTAGAAATTTCAGGGTTGCATTCAAGAGAAACACAGGATTATCTTAGAATAAAAATCCATTATTCAGATGTAGACATGTCATGATACCAGACTAAGGGTAGTGCCCTAACACACATATACCCTATGTACTGTATAAGTATTTGAAAGGTAAAGATAGTCTACAAAAGAATTATTCTGCCTCATAGTCAAACTAGCCCTGCAAAAATGGGAGGGTTAAATCTGCTTTTTTCATCTACTTCCGGTCCTAGCAATATTCAGTCAGATATGTGGTTACTCAAGCTGGTGAGATCTCCAATTCAACTCAAGAAAATTCTGCCTCTCTGTTTGTCTGCAAAGAATAGATACTAAAACAAGTGTAGAGATAACTGGGAGCCACCTCAACCCTTCTATACAAGGCAGTTCTGCCCAGAAAGAGATGGGAGGTCACTGCTAGCATGACACAGGTGGCCCCCACCTTCTGGACAAGATACCAGCACCAGAGGCAGGAGTCAGAATTGTCCAGTAACAAAAGCTCTGTGTACTAGATAAGTAGACATGCCCATAACCAGAAAAATGAGCAATGCACTCATTATTTTAAAAATGGACCAGAAGCAAAGACATAGACCTCCATCAACCAAAGAGGAGTCCTCGCCCTGGCATATCCCCTCAAGAAAGAACACAAGAAAGAAAGTATTGAAACTGTTCAAGTTCACATGCCAAGAACAGAAAACCCAGGTAGCTATAAAAATAGCATAAGCATTCATCAACATCTGATTTCCCTCCCAACCAAAAGCAGAACTAAAAAACAGAAATTTAAAGTCAATCAAATGACAAAAAAAGAAGCACTAAATAGAGTTGAACCAAAAGGGAAATCCCCAAAGAAAAATCAAGTGAAAATAGTGAAACAAGTAAAGATTCTAATATTATTTAAATTTAAAATTTAACAAATAAGAAGTCGAAACAATGTTAGAACTGTTCTCAGTGACTCATTCTTTGGGTCAGAACTGCAAGTGAAAAAGAACTATATGGTGGATATGAAAAAGTGGGAAAAGCTTTGACTCAGATAATAAACAAAAAGGGGAAATTAGCACATCTCAATTGTTTTCCTCAATTAAATCTTCTTTGGAACATCATCTATCTTAGTTACTTTCTCATTGCTGGGACAAAATACCCAAAACCCACAAGATAGAAGAGCAAAGGTTTACTTGGTAGAGATTTCAGTCCATAGTCATTGTCTGTTTCCAAGGCAGGCAGCATGCAGAGGAGCATGGCAGAGGAGAAACAGTCCATGGCAGAGCAGGCATAAAGCGTGAACCTGCGTTCTTTCTTTCCCTTTATATTCCATCCAGGCTACAAGCCTGTTGATTGGTGCCACACACACACCCAGTGTTGGGCTTCCTTCTACAGTAATCCCATCACTCACAACCATGTTGAGCCAATCATGGTCCCATCCAATTATCGCATACCCATGATCCAATATCATGCACCCATGATCTAGCTGCCTCCCAAAAGCTCCAGCCATGACCACATGAGGCTGGGGACAGAGCAGGGCATTTAGATATAAACCATAAAGGCATCACAGGGCAACCTGTGAAGAACAAAGGAACAGTTTATCTTTTCCATCTGTGTTTTCCTATGATCCGGTGTTGAGAAATAGTAAGATTTTCCCCACTGTTTTTCAGAGGAGTAGCAAATGTTATATACCAAGTATTACAACAGTCATTCATAGTCTAGAAAATCCATCAGCGAAAGGGAAAGGATGAAAATTTTAAAAATTATTAACACATGATCATTAATAAATTCTATATTTTTAAAAGAATATAAAACTAAATTTATGTATAGATTTCTGACTTAAAGAAACTTAATATTTCTCAGAAAGGATAAAAAAGGGCTAAATAGTCTGTCTGAAAATTGAGTGATAGTCAAACTGAAAATCACCCTAAGTATAATACTCAATTTTATTCAGAACAAACTTGAGCAGACCAAACAGGCAGATTTTAAAAACAACTCCTCTGCATCGAAGGTTAAAAATATTATCATACAAAACCCAATTGATGCAACCCAAAAAGGCAGACAAATATAATTAGATATGCAGAATCCTCAGACATCCTTTTTCATCCTTAAAAACTAAATAAATAAATTGATTTCACATTTTACGTGCTGTGGGTTGTTCTGCTCTTGGAGTCTTTAGTTTTGGTGTGACATTGGGATTGATTGTTCTAACCATTTATTTCTATAAATTTCTGTGCTTACCAATTACTTGGTACTTTATACTTGCTTCTGCTCCTGTTTTTCTCCTTTTTACCCAATACTACTAAATTTGTCTATTCTCTCTCTTTATCCATTAAATAATAAAGGCCAGTATGAACTTGTATGAACTTCTATTGAAGAGTTAAAGATATGAGAAGGTGATAGGACCACAGTGTAGAATAGTAATCAGAGCCAGGCATGGTGACTTACTCCTGTAATCCCAGCACTTGGAGGACTGATACAGAAGGATCACTGTGAGTTTGGGGCCAACCTGGGCTACATAAGTGAGTTCAAGGCCAGCCTATATTATATAGTGAGACTCTGTCTCAAAAAAAAAAAAAAATATATATATATATATACAACAACATAAAGAATAGTAATCAACATGAAAGCCAATGTCAGACAACACTGTTTGAACATTCCTTGGCCAGAATTACCACAAAATCATAACCAAGAAATATTTTCTTTAAGTCTCAATTTATGATTCCTATTTTCAAGGACATCTCCTTTTCTTCACACCTCAAAACCTAATAGTTCCAGATCTTTTCTTTTCACAGCAATGATTTTTTGTTTTTTGGGGTTTCTTTTAGCAGTACAGGGGCTCAAACTCACAACTTTGTGCCTGCCCAGCAGGCACTTAAAGTTGCTGAGCCAAACTCCCAGCCCTATTTTTTTTAAGGCAGGGTCACACTATGTAGTTCAGGTCGGCCTCACTCACGTTGTAGCCCAAACTGGTCTCGAACTCACAACGTTCCTCCTACCTCAGTGTCCTGAGTGCTAAGATTAAGGGCATGCGCCACCATGCCCGGCTACAGAAATGATTTTTTTAAATGTTATTTTATTACATGTGACATTAGTCTTCAAAACCCTTTACCACATTCACCTTCAGATGTACCTATACACAGTGCTCTGTAAAATAAGCCTTATGGTGTTTTGCTAAATACAATGGCACTACAGGCATCTCCTCTCTGTGCAACTGACATCAAACAGAGCTTTGAATGAGCGTTCCTTTACCTTGGGCCATATTAAATTCTTATTCAGAATTTTCTTTCTCAAGAATCAGGAATCATTTTCAGCAACAATCAATTTCTACCCCTGAAAAAAGTAGTTCACAAGGTCAGTCTAGAAAGACCTCAAGTACTTGGGAAATATTTTGTAACCATAGTATCCATAATAGAGTTGAGAAAAAAGCATTATTATTATTTTTTTTTACTTTCCCTATTTTGGGGGAGTGACAGGGATAGAGAGATATAAATACAAAAAATAGAAGAGGAAAGCCATAAGAAAAAGCCTAAAATCTTGGAAAGGTATGAGATACAATTATTTCAGGATTCACAGCAAATATATAGAATTGTAATGGAAGAGACTACACCCTGATATTGTGCCAATAAAAGACCATTTGGGTGGGTTATTTCTGGAGAGGTAAAGGGGACAAGGCAGGGGTCATTTGCAAGGACTTTTGCCTCATTGACTTTTGTTTCCTCCAGGGTCCTTTCTGGCTGATCTGTCATCTACGGTTCAGTAGGAGAGGAGTTATTTTCACTTTTTCCCTTTTCATCTCATGGCTCTTGGCTTTTCAGATAGCGTTTAGCTCAGACAACAGCTGGCTACTGTCAGTTTTGTGTTGGGTTATGAGATACAGCACTTCAGTGTTTATTTCAGAGATTTTCTTTTATTCTTTTTTTATTTTTTGGAAAACATTTGTTTGGCTTATACCTGTGACTATCTAGACCTCTGTGTTTACTCATTATTTTTAAAAAAGCAAATTAAGATGATGGAAAAGCTAATGCGAAGTGCACCCACCCACCCTCCTTGGGAGTGTAGTGTCCAATAAGAGTGTCTAAATGAAAACATGTTCATTTTTTCCTGGGGCTTGAGCCCCCCTGACCTTTGTCTCACTGGCTCACTAGCCCTTCTCCCAAAAACTGCCAGCAGTTGATTATTTCTTCCAGGTGGTCCATATAATATTCCCTTAGAAATTGCACTTTAGGCAATATCTTTTTTTCTAATCTTTCATTACTACTCTATCTACAGAAGCTTCTCAAATGAAAAACAAAACAAGGCCAAAAAGAAAAAAAAGTTTGAGATTGGACTTACAAGGATTCAGATCATAATTCTGCCAACTCAACCGACTCGAGGAACAGGCAGGCTCTGAGCCTCCTGCAGAGCCTCGATATCTCCATGTTAAAATTCCTCATTTATTTAGGTCTATCGGGCCTTTTCATTCAAGCACAACAGAAGTTACAGAAAAGTACATTTTTAAAGGCATAGAAGTTAAAAATCAGATGAGAAAAGAATCATCGACCACTCTACACTATTCAACAATTTCTAGTACCAGTCTCTTAGCTGAAGGTCAGTAAAGACTTGAGCTCAACCGGAGGATGTGAAATGAATCCATCGTTTAACGTCAGAGAGCCTGAGATCAATGCCTACAACTCTGCCATTTGCTGGCTGAGTGATTTAAAGTGGTTAACTTCTCTGATTTTGTTTCTTCTTCTATTAAAAAAATAGGAGTTACGTCCACCTGTATAAAATGTCATAGAAATGTAATGCAATAAATTGCACAGTGCTGTAATTCCAAGCACAGTATAAATATTTAACAAATACTAGTTTTGTTGCATCAACCAATTATAATTTCACAAGAATTCTTGGTCAGAAAGGTAGGCTTAGGACTCAGCTGGATGAGTTGAGCATTTTTTAAGCGACCAGTGTTTAAAGCTTTGTACATCAATTTAGCATAACAATTTACAAACCACAGCAACCTGCTTCCCTATCAGCAAATCAGAAGCATCCAAAATGTCCCCCAAAAATGTGCAAAAGGAATCCTTGGCACAACCTGTACTACTGTGAACCCTTTCTTTATCCCACAGAAGGGTCTATCTCAAGGGACTGTGGTGTGGTTGACACAGTAGTGGACAAATTTGTGCAATATCATGGTCAGTGTGACTATGATCCTCTCATGCATTTTGCCTTTATTTTTTCAATTTCTTCCTTAGAAGTCAGGGACATTTGAAGGAAGATTTTTTTTGTTGTAATTTTCACTGAAAAATAGCAACTGTGGAATCAGAATTGAAAGAAAGAAATTGTTTCCTAGTGTCCTTTCAACTTTTCACAAAGGACAAGTTTTCCAAACCCTAGGACTTGGTAAATTTTCATTATTTAGCAAACACACACTGCCCTCTGTTGGAAAAAATGGCATACTTCCACTCTGCTGGAAGTGCAGAAAAAATTCTTCCAATGATCAGTTGTAGCATGCTAGTAAAACTGCTGGAAAATGGTAAATATCCTGTCTAAAATGTGGAAGAGCCCATTCTTTCCTAATTGGAACAAAAAGAGAGAAATGAAACACAAGAAACTTACCAAAAAAAAATACCCCAAAGCCTATCCCAGATGCAATCTTTGAGACATTTTTTTAAAGATATAAAAGAAATACATTTTGTTAAAACAAAAGGTTTTACTTTAAAACATTTTTGTTTGTAGTATTGACTCTCATTTTAATTGTCAAACCTTGATAAGGCAGAACAAGGGTCACTTTGTGCTTGAAAATGAAATGGGAATATCCTGCTTGACTTTTGACTTCAGAGGAACAAAATTTTTCTAATTAGAGTATACATACAGTCAAGGAATGAGGAGGTTTATATTTTCTATAATGTAGTCTAATACTGCCACTCTAGTGCCTCAAGTATTGCAATTTAAAAACTATAGTAAGCTCTTAATTCCTATCTGTACTGTTAAATAAAACCACATAGACCTAGAAATTCAGTTCCATCTGCAGGCTCTTAGTAACTTCATGGAAGAAGTAAAAACAAATTTTTTAAATTTAAAGAAATAAATTGAAGACATTTAGTCAAACTGTAAAGGAACAACAGTACTATATAAACTAATAAGTGATGGCCTTTGATAAACAGACAAGATAAAAAAGTGAAATAGAGTAGAAGGCATACAAATGTTCTTCAGATGCTCAAAGAAGCTGATGTGGAATCTTGAATTGAAATACAAAAGAATATCTCTGGAGAATGAATTTGCAGCCATGTTAAAATCCTTAGTGAGCAATCTAACTGCAGTCCTAGACTCAATTTTAAACTGAATTCACAGCATGCTTTTTATTATACTGTATATATAATGGTAATGTGGATGTCTCCTCAGCTTGTTCAATTGCTTTGACTCCAGGAGGAGCAAGCCAGATTTCCAAATTAGAGAACAGCCTTTTACAATGTGATGCATTTGTAGCCACTGAATTATAGCACCTTTTAGTAATTCCAAACAAAGTAAGTCCACCAGAAAGTCTTAACTAACAACTAGAATTGGGGATCCATTTACATAAAAAGAATATAATCTGATAATTCATCTTACAGACAGATCTATAATAGTAGCACCTGTTCAACAGATAACTAGAGCATTCTAATAAACAGCAGCGCTGCTCCCAGGTAGGATCTGAAGAAATTGACAAG
Source organism: Dasyprocta punctata (assembly GCA_004363535.1). Classification (NCBI taxonomy): domain Eukaryota; kingdom Metazoa; phylum Chordata; class Mammalia; order Rodentia; family Dasyproctidae; genus Dasyprocta; species Dasyprocta punctata. The sequence goes on along the minus strand of RJWM01012993.1, from coordinate 22,122 downwards.
TTAGACCCTGTTCTAGGAAAGCCTGCTCCAGGAAGAATAGAGGTAAACAACTGGGAGTGGCCAGTCCATTCCCAAGGCAAAGAAGACATGGGCTCCAGGTACACCAGCATTATCCTTTCCAAATTAACTAATCAAATAAATAACTCCACCTCTACAATTAAAATGGCTGGAAGGAAATGTACAGAGAAGTCAACAGTGGATTTTACACATCTCCCTACTTGGGAAGTAGAGAAATAAGATATGCTTTCATCTAAAATTTCCTAACTTTGCCTTCTCAGACTATTTGGGCTTAACTGCTAAACTTATATCAAACCAGGGATGTGCTTGTCCCAGAACAGAAGGTAATTGTGCTTCTATCACCTGCATGAGGCTTCTTTCCTCAAGACCACCACAAGCACTTTTGGATATTTCTCTCACAGCTCACATTTTTTCTGAAATCAGCTCTGGGCCATGTTACTGATTAATCAACTCCAAGACAACTTTATAGACATGGTTGAAAATATAATGTATATTGGATTACCTGTGTTCAAATTTGTCCACTTATACTACCCTTGTTACACATCAGATAATCTACAGTTAGCTCATATGACAATATTAAAGTAGGATGCATGACAAAGGCAAACAGCACAGAGATCAACACAATTAGATTAAATCTCCCCTCCATTATTAAATTCCACAGGAAAATCATGGTTTAAAAACTTAAATCTTCTTCCAAGTTAAATCCCAAAACTGTTAAAAGTTAAAAAAAAAATTCTAAATTTGATTATCATGCTATTGTAAGTTAAGGTTTAAGATATAAACTTAAGTTAAATTAGCATCTTCTTATCATATTCCTCAATATTCAATTCTTCTCACTTGCTGAGAATTTTTTCGATGTCTGGACAGAAACAGAATCTTTTCAACTGTTACTTACTGGAATGGATGTGTGTTTCTGGAGAATGAATTTAACTTTCAGACTCTCTTTAAATTATCCATAGAATTATTAGAACATAAAGGTTATTGTGGCAGGCTTTATAATACCACATTTAGAAATCACAGCAATCCTCAAATCTCTCCCCCCAAATTTTCAAAGTTGTATTTCAGAATTCAATACTTTCAGCAAAGATCACAGAAGACAACACTTTACCTGGTTGTCAGTCCATCAATACAAAGATTTCAGAATCCCTAGCCTATGAACTTCACCCCAGAAATAGCTCTTTTTAGAGATTAATTTTGACATTATTCCCTTCATAATGCTGAGGAGAGGAGTTTGCGTATACATCCTAGCACCTCTCTGAGAGATACTATTATGGCTTGTATCTAGATATTCCCCCAAAGCCTCAGTCTTCGGTGGATCCAGGAGGTGTGATACTAGGCTTGAGGGTACACTAGTAGTACTAACAGTGTGAATGCACCCCATTGTAAGAGTGGGTAGCCTGGATAAGACATAAAGGACCGAAAGAGTGTCATTGCTTGCTGCTTGCTGCTTTTCTTTTTTTTTTTTTCCCCTCACTTGCTCTGCAATGCACCTCTCCCATGCCAGCCTGCTTTAGAGCCAGCCAACTATGAAATGAAACCTCTACAAACTGAGAACCAAATAAATCTTTCCTCCTTTAATTTTGGGTATTGGGTATTTCGTCTCAGCAATGAGGGAAGTAGCTGAGATAGAAAAACTAAAATAGAATTCTATTTAACCAGCTAGTCTCCTTCCAGATATCGTCCAAGAAGAGAAAAATATTATATTGTAGTAATACATGCATACCCGTTTTTATAGAAATACAATCCATAATAGCTAAGACTTGGAAGCAGCCTACGTGTCCATCAACAAATGAATGGATAAAGAAAATGTGGTATTTATACATAATAGAGTACTATTTTGCTATAAAGAAGGACAAACTTGAGTCATTTGTAGGAAAATGGATGGACCTTGAAACCAAAATGCTAAGCCAAACAAGACACATAACTTAAATATCATATGATTGCTTGTATATGAGAAACCCAAAATATAAATAAAGAGCAAAATAAAAGATAATAGGAAGCAGGGAGATAGATCTTTTGCAAAAAGAAAACAAATCAAAAGATGACAAGAGAGGTGGGAGAGGGGAGGAGAAGGAGATGAAAAAGAATTAAATGTGATGTGTGTATATACCAACTCCCCATGAAGAATGCAATCATTATGTTCTGAAAACATGTAACAATAATAAATTTGAAAAATTTAGAACTCTACAATTGTAGGAGGCTTACCCACCAGGTCTTGTCATAACTATTCTTTCTTATGGATTTTATTAAGAATTCTTAATTTCCATCTTCCATCGTTTGAAATTGAGCATGGATTCTTTCTGGTATTGCAGTAGGCACTTTTGTGAGTAGGTATGTTCAGATCCTATTTGCACTATGGCTTTTTTTTAACTTCTAAATGAGTTACCTGAGGAAGATTCCTCTGCTTTAGGCAACTGATACAGACTCAACTTGAGACCCTATGTGGTAGGTGCTTCTTGAGATGTGAAAGCCACCTACATCTAAGTACAGTCCCTCCATTTTTCTCCTTCACTCTGCATGTAAAATGGAATTTGGGGCAGCCTGTCAAGGCCTTACTTCCTTAGACCTTGTACTGACAGTTTAAATCTTAAAGCCTTTTACTATTAAGAAATTCCTGCAGAAGTCAGAAAGGAAACTGGCACTTTCAAAACAGCAAATATTTTTCTGCTCACTTAGAAGTTTTGAAGAGATCACTTTTCCGGTGTTGCCTGTTTACCTCCACCCTAGCTATAGCTTCACTCTGAAATCCTCTCTTGTAGAGAAGAGTGACCCATGTACATCTTTATTTGTTTGTGCAGGGAGATCACACCTACATACTGTAACTGAGCTCCTACCATCAATGTACCTATCCACAAAGGGCTACATGTGCCACTCTCTGCCAGCAAGTTTCTGTCTAGCCTCAGCCCAGTCCATTTACAAAGCACTCATGTGGGCCCCTTGCACACATGCACAGCCAAGTATTTTTAGAATAGCTTCTTACTTCTAGTCAGTTACCTATGTCAGACAACCATGAGACTGGTTTGAAGCCACATGACCAGTCCATGCTCAATCCAGTTAAAAGTAAACAGTACAACTATAAAACTCTCCCTGGCCTAGTACAAACTTCTGCAAGTTGCCAATGTCACAGTAGCATGCCTAATTCAAAAGTCCTTTTGGATCATATTTTGTTTCCCTAATTTGAAGTCTTTTATTTTTAGTTCTCATTGTTCTGATCAGTACACCAAATGATGGAGTTTCTAAGAGGTCTTCAATAAATAACACACCTCTTGCTTGTCCCAGGTTTTAACCAAATTGAGAAACAAAACTGGGCAGCCAAAATAACTGGGATGATGATGATGATGATGATGATGATTATTATTATTATTATTATTGATAAGGGCCAAAATAGTAATTTACCATGAGTGCCTAAGTGCTCCTACTACTGAGTCCCAGAATTAGAGAGGTTCTAGTCATCTAGATAAAACAATTACTGGTTTCACCTGCTTCCAAGCATAACCAGTTTTTTTCTTCCCAGATGTACCAATCATGTGATTTATTCCCTCTCCAGAAGCAGAGAGAGTAAAGAGGAAGTCAAAAAAGGAGAATCCGTTTAAGGAAATTTCATTCTCATGAAAATCAGATATCCCAAGAGAAAGAAATGCTCTGGTAAGAACACAATGTAGGAAAACTGCTGGTATAGACATGACTTTCTTAGCCATGAGGTTTCTAGAAGCAGGATTCTTGGATCTTCAGTACTCAGCAACATCTTTGACATTTATATATCATTTTATGCCTCATCTTTAAAAAGATTTATGGTGACATGAAAGTTCAGAAAATAATACTTAAATATAATTGGAATTGAAGAAAAATGAAAATGAAAATACTACTACCCTCTAGAAAACATCAATATATAAAAATATGACTCCCATGATAGAATTATTTTGAGTTTCTGCCACTTGGATCAAAAAGGAAACAAATATCAAAATCCTTGTTATTCAGTGAGATCAACTGGCATCATATAGAAGCTAGTAGGCACAATCTTATCATTTACCAAAAAAGGAGAATGGCTGGAAATATATGGAAAAGAGCATACAGTACTATCTCGGTTTGTGTATGTCAGTATATTACATAAAACAAGAACAAGTAGTAGACAAGAAAAAGGAGTAGATAAAAGCCAGTATGAAAAAGAAATACAAGAGAGATTAAAAGAAGAGACTGAGAGTAAATAGGGCCCATATTAACATGATATAGACTTTGAACTTGAGCTTGTGGAAAGCCATTAAAAGCTAGTGGAAATCCATCAAAAGCGTTGTTTGCTGTTATTGTGGTTGCAAAGGATTTTCCTCCTCTATAACATACTAAAGTTGGGTTTGGAATTCTGTGCCTGGAACCATGTATCTTCAAATCAGGATATTTTTGAGACCTAAAGAGAACACTGTTAAATTGTTTCAGGACAACAAGCAGCAATTTAGAATGTCCTTAGCAACCCAGGACTTAATCTGTACAAACCCTATAATCTTCTGTCCTGTTTTATGATGACCAGTGCTGCCACTATACCACACTGTCCAAGAGGCCATATTCTACTTGGCACAATGAAGTAGTGACAGCCAGTCTAAAGAGTAACTCAATTTCTTTTCATTTAATAATTCCTCAGATGCATATTATAAGCCCATAAAGTTCAATGGCCCATAAAACAGACAGCTTGATTTTGTAAAAACTCTTTTTAGCACAAACACTCAAAATTATCCCCCCCACCTCCATTTTACTAAACTGTAAGAATGGTTCTTAAAACAAATTTAATGCATGGATTTGTCTTAAGAATTTTTGGAAATACAAAAATCCCTTGGAATAACAAAGCATAACAAATGGAAATTACTTCTACATGACTGCTTTTTGTAGATTGAGGTTATTTTGCCTTGATTAATCCTGAGAAACTTTCCCTCAATGCATTTTTGGTTCATTTAAACAGGACACTTGCACCAGTCTTTCTTACTTTCCACCAGGATCTGACATAAGTGGGATTTTTAGTACAATTTAAAATTGTCAATTTCAAATAAATTATTAAAAGTGAAATGTCAAGCTCTGATTGATTTTTATTCCATATGAATAATAAGCACATGTTAGGACTTTCTGTTAATGGTTTTTCAATCATTATGAAAAACTTCTCCCAATATAATGTTAAATCACACAACAACCAAAAGGCAAGAAGACAGCATAATGTATTGTTCAAACACTGTCTATGAAATAAAAAGAACATATATGATCTAAATAGTTTATTGATATAAACAAGAAACCAGTACTTCTCAGCATTTCAGGTGATGTAAATCAACTTGTGATCTTGTTAAAATGCAGACCCTGACTTACTAGGGAGAGGACCTGGGACTCTGCATTACTAAAATGCTCACTGGTGCTGTCACTGTTGCCAGTCACCATGATGTGAATGTCAAGCCCGCAGAACTCTAACTCTCCGAAAGGGTTGCACTTCAGCATGCTTGGTAGAATTTTACAAACGCTGACATGTGGATCCTACCACCAGGAATTCCAGTTTAATTGTTTTGGGCTGCATATCAGGAATTTTCCAGTTTAATTGTTTTGGGCTGTATATCAGGAATTTTAAAACTTCTCGAGTGATACTAATTTGCATCCGATTTGGAGAACTGCTACTACAGAAGTTGATATTTCAAAAATTCTGTTCCTATTTCTATTCTTTTTTATTGTAGGTGGTTCTTGCAATTGTTATGTTCTTTGCAACAGAAGGGTGTTAGCCTTTGTAGTATGGACCTTAAGATGTGCCTGCTTTTACAACAATAATTGCATTGACTTCTCCAATGATTGTCATTCATAGCTCCACCTCCAAAATGGCTTCTTTGGATTAAAATATCAGTGACCGATTGTGTGTTCACTGGAAACTGAACTCAATACTACCTGTGAAAGACATAATATGTATCACAAATGTGAAGCTTTCTTGTATATTCCTCATCTGATATTCAGCTTTTACTTATCTTAGAATATGTCAATAATGCCTCTAATTTTGAGCAGGCCACTTAATCTTTCTGGAGCTCATGTATGAAACAAAAGGAAACCATCCTATTATCCCCACATTCTCTTCAGATTTTAAAGTTCTAAATTTTTCTCCTTCCTTTCCACTTCCCTTGTTTGTACTCCTCATTATAATTGACAGTGTCATCAAAATTATCACTTAAATACTTTTTATAGTATGACAAACTATAGGCTATATCAAAATAACCAGTAAAGATTACTGAAACATAGATTCCAAATCCCATTCCCAGAGTTTCAGGTATAGTATTTCTGGCAATAACATTGTTCCTGGTGATGATGATGACAATGATAACGATCCAGTCTATACTTTGAAAACCATACTTAGTTCATATGCACAAAATTAGAAGACTTTGCTTTGTAGTAAAGAATAATTAACATGGTAAAGAGGAAGAAATGGGTACTTAACTCCAAGAAACAATAGGTATTTGCTCAGGGAGCATATTGGTTAGGGGCATTAATGAATTTTACAGTAGACATTTATAAAACTCTGCCTGACATACCTCATAGGTCAGTCAGTTTGGAAGAATGAATACTTGCTTCTTGTTACATGCATGCAATTTGGTGCAACTACAGGAAGAAAAGGCTTGCCTCCTTCCTTCCAACAAAAATACGTTACAAGAAAGCGGCATTTTTCTCATATTGATGAACTATTCATTGCAAAGCAGGCTGGAGCTGAGGAAAGTATAAACAGAATATGTGTAAACAAAGGTAATCCAACAACATTATATGTTGAATTAAAAAACACATACTTACACTATGTAGTCATGAATTACCTTCAGAAAATAAGAGCAATATCCAAGATCTGGTACTTTATCACAATGTGTATTATTCAGACCTTGTATTCAAAGTTGCCTGATCCTAAAATTTTCCTTGCAAGAACATTATGATGAAATTTTTCCATTTCTAAATTTTACCTTTTTTTTATGTAGATAGCAAAGCTAAAGGAAACTATACTTAGGTATTGACAAATCTATAGCCTTAATTTCCTCCATAGCACACAGCATTAAGAGGAAATTTTAAGTACCAGTAAGTCACCATTCTTGTGAAATTATTCTTCTGTGTTTTCCTGAAGAATATAATATGTTTGTAAACATATATACACACATGTATGTCTTACACACATACAACACACATAGATATGAGCATAGGATGGAAATACATATTATTTATATATACATGCATTCATGCTCATGAATGTATGTATCATTGAAATAACAAGTATTTTGGTTCTGTTTACTTTATCAGAATGAAGACTTTGCATATTTCGAGCTTTCCAGGGAACACCGGGGTGTGTAAGTCACAACCGGCAGTGCTGAGTCAGCATCAACCTGGCAACTATTGCTTTATTTGTACAGGAAACATTTCTACATCACTCAGGGTATTTGCCAAAACTATTTTAAGATCAGTGTTATTAGCATTTCTCATTAGCACATTCTAATCAACACTGGCTGTTTTCATAGATGATTTTAAAAGTACCATGAAACCCTCAAGATAGTTTAGATGGAAGAAAAATAAAGTAGTGTGGGAGTGGCTTGAGTTTTTATTACTATTTTTTAAAGGCAGATATTAAAATGTTTGCCCTGAAGCTTTATCAAATGTTATAAAGATTCTTTGTACCTCTGTTCAAGAGTTATAAATTTGAGTACTCCATGCTGCTTCCACCATGGGCATTTTTTCAGCAACTTTATATGAAGAAGAGGGATTTTTTTGAGTTTTGTTGTCATGGTAACCCTATATTCAGGTTGAAAAGCTTTATTGAATGTTTTGGGTATTTCTCCATTGCAGCCTTCATTTAATAGATTTTGATGTTCAAATGTTTAAATATACTGCTTCATCTCTGATAGTGTTGTTTGGTGCTAAACACACACAGTGTTTAGGTACCTACGGGAAACAAAATTGTTAAATATGGCTTTTCTTTCTTTTCCTCTATTTCTCCTGGTATGCAAGACTCTTCTTTTGTGAAAAGCAAAAGAAAATATACAGATGCAGTCTCAGATATAGGGAAAATAAACAGCCTCTTATCTCAAAACAAACCTGCAATGTATTTATGAAAAGGCCATAATTTTTCTCCATTATTTGCTTTTCAAAAGCATAGAGATGCTACCTGGGTGGGGAGCAATGGTGATCAGAGAAAACCAATCAGTGAGATGAGAAAAGTGAAAGGAATAAAAAATGTGCTCCTAACAATTTATTCTTTTTATGAAAACTCCTTCCAGCGAACTTTCCAGAATGCGCTGCAAAGTGGAGGAGAAATGACTGCCCGAGCTGTGCACAGCTGTGTGCTCCTTCCTACTTCCCCCACTGTGGCCCAGTCCTCTCATCGCCTGTAGAAAATGGTGAAAGAAATCACTTACTACAATGTTTTTGGGTCAAATGCAATGAACCCCCAAGAACTGAAAAAGGCTTATAGGAAACTGGCTTTGAAATATCACCCTGATAAGAATCCAAATGAAGGAGAAAAGTTTAAACAGATTTCTCAAGCTTATGAAGTTCTCTCTGATGTCAAGAAAAGGGAATTAAATGACAAAGGAGGAGAATAGGCAATTAAGGAGGGTGGAGCAGGTGGTGGTTTTGGATCTCCCATGGGTATCTTTGATATGTTTTTTGGAATAGGAAGAAGGATGCAGGGAAAAAAGGAGAGTTAAAAATGTGGTGCACAGCTCTCAGTTACCTTAGAAGATGTATATAATGATGCCACAAGGAAACTGACTCTGCAAAAGAATGTGATTTGTGACAAACGTGAAGGCCAAGGTGTTAAGAAAGGAACTGTAGAGTGCTGTCCTAACTGCCAAGGTACTGGAATGCAAATAAAAATTCATCAGATAGGACCTGGAATGGTTCAGCAAATTCATTCTGTGTGCATGGAGTGCCAGGGCCATGGGGAACACATCAGCCCTAAAGATAGACGTCAAAGCTAAAATGAAAGGAAAATAGTTAGAGAGAAGAAGATTCTGGAAGTTCCTATTGACAAACGCATTGAAAGATGGCCAGAAGATAGCATTCCATAGTGAAGGAGACCAAGAACCAGGACTGGAGACAGGAGACACTGCCAAAGTGTTAAGGGTAGAAGGACCATACTGTTCTTACTCAACAAGGAGAAGACCTTTTCATGTGTATGAATATACAACTGGTTGAGGCACTGTGTGGCTTCTACTCTTGACAACTGAACCATTCAGGTCAAACTGTCAAGCATGGAGACATCAAGTGTGTGCTAAACGAAGGCATGCCACTTTATCATAGACTATATGTAAAAGGTCATCTAATCATTGAATTTAAGGTAAACTTTCCTGAAAATGGCTTTCTTTCCCCTGAAAAACTCTCTTTGATGGAAGAACTCTTACCCAAGAGGAAGCAGGAATAAGAGACTGATGAAATGGATCAGGTAGAACTGGGGGACTTTGATCCAAATCAGGAAAGACTGAGCCATTATAATGGAGAAGCCTATGAGGATGATGAACATCACCCAGAGGTGGTGTTCAGTGTCAGACCTCTTAATGGGGCCAGTGAATGCATGAAAACTATAATTATCATATGCTTACTTCTTGCTATTGTTTTTCTTTCAATATTCAATTATAGTAGTGTTTTAAAAGTTAAACGAAGAATAAACGCAAATACAAAAGCTCCGACTTTGCCCTGTATGTGTGATGACTTCAGGGTGCAAGATGAATTTTAATGCCTGCAAAAAGTATCAAACCCTGGTGTCTGTTAGGCCATACCTTGTAATAGATTTCAGTTGTATACATGGACAAGCTTAGACTGAAATGTTAGGTATATGTGTTGTCTTTAGTGTATGACCCTTCATTGTTAAGCTATGGATTTAAAAATGTATTTAACTGGCAATAGAAAAAGGATCCCGTTTGTGGAAGTGTTGGTCTATCTATATTATTTGTGTTAAGTGGGACTTATTGTGATGCCTCTGCATTCTTCTGCCTCAACTATTACTTGAAGGTGTCATAAAACATAATTTAACCTGTGATATCAGTGATAGAAATGATACCTTTCTAAAGAAGAGGTTTATCATCATAATGCTGCTCCTTAAGTACCTGCATTTCTAGGATTGCGTTCCCTTCTGCTGTGTCATCTTATATGTCCTGGTTATATTGTTTTCCCATCTCTTTGAACCATGATAAGTCCTTGAGTTGTGACTTCAGAGCTGGGTAACTTTGAAATTAGTGAAGAGACTACACAGAAAGGTAATTTGCATGTATTATATGTGAAGGTGTTCCTTAGTATGTTACGGGCTTACTTTAACCCACTTGACTTAATGCTCCAAAGTAACTATAATTTAATGGTAATAGTATAGCAAATTATGATGAATAGCTTTACTTGTATGTTTAAAAAAGTCATATGTTCACATGCTTAAATCTGAGTATCAGATTTAAGCAACTGTTGAAACGTATGAATGTCTCCTTAATATACTGATTACAAAACAAAACAAAAAAAATGAATACTCCTTCTTGTTGCCCAGAATCACTGAAAATATTTTTTCAGGGAATGCACGTGTCCTATCAGAGGTAAATTCATTTCAAGATAAATAAAAAAGTTTGCTAAGTATACTAAAATGTCATTGGATTAGATAAAGAGTTTAATATGCTTCTATGCATTGTAATATGTTTGAAAGATCAAATAGTGGTATCCAAATTGTTTTTTCCAGGGACCCCAGGGGTTCACCGACAAAGCACACTTTGGGAAACACTGCTTTTGAACATATCCCCAGAGCTGGGATGTAGCACAGTGACAGAGTGCTTGCCTAGCATGCACAAGGCCCTGGGCTTCACATGCACACACACACACACTCTAACATGTGTCTAATATACTTTTGTTGTTCCCAGTGCTGCCAGGATCAGAAAAAGATTCTCACATAGACAGCAAAGTGATACTTCAATCACATCTTGTCCTCCTAGATACATTTGAAGAGAAAGGTCTCTCAAAACAAGATGAGAGCTCAAGTGAGGGAAATGACAGGCCCCTTGGGAATGGGCCATCCACACATGTACCCTCAGAACACTGACAGCAACCACTTCAAAAGGCCACCAAGAGGGAACTCTGGGATGGGCAGTAGAGGTGAAATTCTGCCCTGAGGGAGAGTATGTGGTAACCAACTTACTAACTACGGGCAGGAGGCACATGAGAGGGAAGTGGGAAGCCCTTCCTCATGGGAATGCTGCTGATTCCACCACTCACACCTTTCACACTGTAATTTATTTCTTTTATTATCCAGTATAGTAACTATAGTACTGGGAGTCTAGAGAATAATTTTTAATCAACTATAATTTTCTTTGAAAATTTGAAGAAAAAATTACTTCCTACTCATACTTTTTGGACTATAATACACAGAGACTTTAATATTGCAATTTAGTGCAAAATATTTCAAAATCATTACCTGCATCATTTTAATATATGGAGTCTTAGACTTATTTTGTATTAAAGCCTCTATGTAAGTATAAGTTTATTATGATGATAATGAGTACTATTTAATACTTATCATCACAACTCTACAATAAATTATCTCTGCCTAGCAGGATTATTTTACAAATACAACCCCAAACAAAAACCATAAACAGGAGTGTTGGTGACTCATAGCAGAGAAAACAGCTAGTATTTTTATTTAGACAAAACTTGTAACCAGTAGGGAATATTTCTTATTTTCTCTTTCAATGCCTAGGTAACATCCTCCTTGCCATGGTATGATGTATCCAAAGTATTTCTTATTCAGTGAGAAAGTTGCCTCAGGAAGAACCAGAAAGGACACTGTCAGGCTGACCATGGACACTGCACACTACAGCATGTTTTCTTTGTTCAGAGAAAAGATTCCATGGTGGGATCTATTCCATAACTGAACTATTTATTGATGGGCGCTTCAAAGTCTAAAATCTGTCTAAGTCTATTCTTATTCTTTTGCCTTAGAAGACCAGTTGCCCCAAAGCTTGGAAATTGAATCAATAGCATATACATACTTATTACAGTATGTTCTTCTTTGGTTTCTTAGTCTGATTGATTTCTTTATCACAGTAAGTTAAGAAAGAGAAGTGCAGTGGTTTTTGGTGGTGACCAAGCCAGATTATCCTCATCAGATAATGAATTAATCTCCAAGTACTACGAGTATGGGATGCTAATGGGCCACAGCCACCTCCCTCTTTGTAGAATTTTTCTTAGTGCAGGCCATAGGAAGGGATGTGGAAAATTTTACCCTATTTATGATTGTGCCATGGTCACAATCATAAATAGGGTAAAGAGAGATGAACAAGAAGACTGAGCAAGACAGAGAAGATACAGGGCTCTAGGCCAGAACATCCTGCCTAACTTGCAACATGGTGGTGATCTGGAAAGCAAAGCAACTAAGACCAACGATTCTGCTTGCTTTGTTAAATGACAGGTCTGTATGTGTCCACAGCAAGGTGGAGTGGTTAGCAACAGTAGGTCTCTTTTAGTACAAAATGGCCACTAGAGTCAGCAACATGAGCCATCCATTTTAGATTCAGAGATATGGGTACCACCCTGCCTCTTCTATTGTCTTCATAGGCTGGTATGTGTTGTCCATTTGACTTTACCTTAAAATGAATTACCAGAGGTTAAATTTATTACCAGGCAATCATGTGTAGGGATAACTACTCTGGTATTCCTGAACCATCCTAGTCTTAGCACTGAAAGTTTTTTACCAGGGAAAACCTTTTAATCTTCAGCAACTGAAATGATTTATCTGTCTCACCTCCCCACCAATGACTAACTGATAGAATTAGAACCCACAGGAGTAACAGCAAATCACTAGCGTTGCAGTGCAGTTCCTGCTCCTGAGTCCAGCTGAGATGGTTTTATTACTGTGCTCCCTCCCGTGCCCTATCCTGTGCATTTTATCCTCTTTTTCCTTTGAGCACTATTTTCATGGGCCATGGTCCAAAACCCTTATTTTAGGAATCAAAGTAGTTTTATTGTTTCTAGGGACTGAGGGTAAGGTAGAATGGGAAATTTGTGCTTAATGGGTATAGGGTGTCCTCGTGTAATAATGGAAATCTCCTGGAATAAGATACCTATGATAGAAAGTATTTTAGTTCTAGGAAATTACCCCCAGGAAGACAGCAAAAGAGTGGAAAGCATGCGCATTTTAAACTAAAACCCATCCAAGTTACACAAGTTGGAAGGATACACAACCACAGGCAACCTGATAAAACCCTCTGTCAGTTTCTTAATCTGTTAAATGGTGAATATGATATCTGCCTTACAGGTTTTATGATTATTTAAAAATGAGAAAAATTTTGGATATGTAGTCAGTGCTTTGTGGATGTCATCTTTTGTCAAAGTCTTTAGAATTTATTGAAAGTTATTCAGTTGAATGAATGCTTACTAAATATTAACCACATTAACTTACAAACCCTAGACAGACAGTCTATTGTTACAATCTAAGAATCATTTGCTGAAAAAAATCCATTAGAAATCTGATTTTGTATATACATTTGAATCTAAAACTCTCACCAAACTATGGGGAAAACTCCAATCTGATCAACATTCCTTTAACTGTGAAATTTGATTTCATGTGTAGGTCATGCTTAGAGTTTTAAAATATATCATGCTGGGGACAGGGATATAGCTCAGTGGCACAGTGCCTGCCTGGTAAATGCAATGTTGTGAGTTTGATCCCCAGCACCAAAAAAATAAAATAATGTAAAATATATCATGCTTTTTGCTGGGGATATAGCACAGAAGCATCTGCCTGGCAAGCTTGAGGTCCTGACTTTGTTTTCATGTACAAGAAAAAAAAAATATATATATATATGTCATGTTTCTCAGAGTAATTATATGTTTCAGGAATAATGAACGGGTCAAATTTAGAGGTCAATAGTATAATGGTAATCATTATCAAATTGGCATAATAGCTTTTTTTGTTCTATGGAAATACATGAGCTCTACTCTTCTGACGAATGTTTAAATGCATGATATAGCACTGTTAACTATAGGCACAATACTGTATAGCAAACTTCTAGGTCATTCTGGGTAACAAAATTTATACTTACTGAATAGAAAATCCACATTTCCTCCTCCTCAGAACCACCTGGCAACTGCCATTTTACTGTCTGTTTCTACAGCTTGGCTATTTTAGGCACTTCGTATAATCAGAATCACAAAGTATTTGGCCTCCTGTAGTTCGTTAATTTTACTTATCAGGA
>RJWM01012992.1:5320-54849 GCA_004363535.1 Dasyprocta punctata | reverse complement strand
TATAGCTTCATCAAGCTGTTTCTTTATTGCATTTTCTATCATTTCAGAAAGTCCATTTGTGTGACTCCCACTGTCTTCCATTTCAGTATCTCTTGGGTTTGTTCTTTGTGGGCTGGGGGACTGAGACTGCCTCTTGGTCTTTCGTTTTGTCATTTTCTTCTGGAATCTATGTACCTCTGTGTCCTGCGCGGCTGGCTGGCATTCCCCTGAGGTTCGCGCTGATTCTTGCAGCGTGCAGGATCCCGGGACCCAGTAGGCTGGGTCCCGTGCACAGCAAGGAAGGGCGGCCTCCCGGGGCATGCAGGTGGAGTCTCCTCCTTTACTGGGTGGGGGCCAAGGCCTCCCGGTCCCAGGGAGCTGTGCTGGGCACCGCGCGGGACGTGGACCCGACCCTGGTTCTGTCCGCAAGCTTGGCCCAACAGCTATGCCTGCGGGGCAGGCCCAGGCAGGTCCCAGGCCTACAGTGCTGGGAGCAACCCTGCTGGGCGGCGCGGTCTGCACAGGAGCTGTGGGATGGCACACGCTCGAGCCGAGCCGCGCGGCTGAAGAATGGAGCTGCTGTGCGCTCTGCACTCTGGTGGGGGGGGGGGCCCAAGCTCTCCAGGTCCCTGCAGCTATGCTGCTCAATTCCCGGTGAGCAGCTCTAGGTTCCTGGGCTGATTTGGGCTGGGCTGCGTATCTCTGTGTCCTGCGCGGCTGGCCGGCGTTTCCCTAGATTCGCGCTGCTTCTTGCGGCGTGCAGGATCGCGGGACCCAGTAGGCTGGGTCCTGTGCACAGCAAGGAAGGGCGGCCTCCTGGGCCGTGCAGGTGGAGTCTCCTCCTTTACTGGGTGGGGGCCAAGGCCTCCCGGTCCCAGGGAGCTGTGCTGGGCACCGCGCGTGACGTGGACCCGACCCTGGTTCTCCTGTTTTTCTAATATGGAAATTCACCATCATAAATTTCCCCTAGCAGGACTGCTTTCATAGCATACCATGAGTTCCAGTATGCTATGTTGGCCTTATAATTTGATTGTAGAAACTGTCTAATTTTTTCTTTAATTTCATCTGTGACCCATTGGTTGTTCATGAGAGTGTCATGTAATTTCCATGTGTTTATAAAATTCTTGTAGTTTCTTTTGCTATTGATTTCCAATTTCATTCAACTATGGTCTCATAATATACATGGAATAATTTCAATTCCTCTGCATTTACTTAAACATGTTTTCTGAGCTTGCATGTGGTCTATTTTGAAGAATGACCCATGTGCATTAGAAGGAAGTGTATTCTGAATTGTGGAGTGGGACTGGGTATACAACTCAGTGGTGTAGCACCTGCCTGGCAAGCCCAAGGTCTTAATTTCAATTCCTGTTATCAAAAAAACCCTGACATTGTGGAGTGGAACACTCTGTAGACATCTACTAAGTCAATGTGTTCAAAGGTTTGGTTCACTTTTGATATTTCTTTATTATTTTTTGTCTAGTTTATTTGTCTATTTGTGACAGTAGGATTTGGATGTCTCCCATTATAATTGTATTAGTGCATATTTGATTTTTTTTGTTTCCATTAATATTTATTTTATATAATTGTGTGCACTGATATTTGGTATATATTTATTTATGATAGTTATCTCTTCCTCTTGGATTGACCCCTTTACAAGAATGTAGTGGTCTTCTTTGTCTCTCTTAACCATCCTGGCTTAAATTCAATTTGCCTGCAAATATAAAAGCTATCCCTGCTTTTTTTCTGAGTTCCTGACACATGTAGTGTTGTTTTCCATTCTTTGATTTTCAGCCTATCAATTTCTTTTTGAATAAAATGTGTTTCTTGTATGCAGCATATCATTGGATCGTGCTTCTTGATCCATTCTGTCAGTGTGTTTCTTTTGATTGGTGAATTAATACCATTTATATTGATGGTTATAACTGATATTTATTGACATTCTTGTTGTGTTATTTTATTGCTGGTTTCCTTTTTGTTGTTGTTGTTGTTGGTGGTGGTGGTGGTGGTGGTTCCCTTTTTTCCCTGCTCTGTTCAATTACTTGCCTTGCTTGGTGGATTCCTTTTCTTGTGGTTCATGGAATTGAAGTCCTCATTACATCTTTCTAGCATGTCCTTTAGAACATTTTGGAGTGTTGATTTGGTGGTCATGAATTTCTTCAGTTGTTCTTTATCATGGAAGTATTTTATTTCTCCATCAATTTTAAAAGATAGCTTTTCAGGGTAAATCAATCTGGACTTGACATGGTATTCTTTCAGAACTTAAAATACTTCACTCCAAGCTCTCCTTGAGGGTTTATGTTGAGAAGTCAGCTGTGATTCTAATGGGCTTTCTTTTATAGGTTATTCATTCCTTTTCTCTAACAGCTTTTAATATTATTTTCTTGTGTTGAATTTCTGGGATCTTGACTATTATATGCCTTAATGTAGATATTTTTTCTCATGGCTAATTGGAGTTCTATGTGCCTCACTTATCTGCATGTCAATTTTTTTCCCATGCTTAGGAAGTTTTCTACCAATACTTCTGTGAACAGGTTTTTTACATTGTTTGTGCTATCTCCTGCTTTTTTCATTGACTCTGATCAATCTTATGTTATTCTTCTTTGCATCATCTAGCAGCTGCTGGATTGATTTTTCATGGTCTCTTGCTATTTTTAAGAAATCTTTCTTTTTATGATCACTAGCCATAATGCTGTCTTCTATATCTGTTATTCTGTTCTCACATTGGTTCATTCTTCTGCATATACTTTCAATGGAATTTTTAAACTCCTGGATATCTGTTTGCATCTGTTTCATAGATTTCATTTCTTTCCTATGTTGGGCACTCAAGGCTTCCAACATTTTCCTAAGTTTGTCTATTTTTTTAATCTATATCTGCTCTAGATCCTCTAACCATATCCTTCATTATGTTCACCATACCTGTAGTTATCTGAGAAATTATTTCTGATTTGAGTTTTTCTAGAGCCTCATTCATCTGCTTTTTTAATTCTCCTTTTACTACTTCAGAGAGTCCAGGAGGTAGCTTTGAAATTATTCTACTTCATTGCCTCCTGAGTTTGCCTTTGGTGAGCTGGAAGTCTGGGGTTACATCTTACTTCTTTGTCTTCTCATTTTCTTTCTTTTTTTTAGTGTAATCCTGGGTTAATGCTTGTAAATTACTTATGGCACATAGCTTCATTGTTAGTATCAAGAATGCTTAGGAAATGACTGCTTCTCAGAGAAGAAGGAGAAGAAGGGGAAGAAGGAGAAGGAGAACAAGAAGAAAGAAGAAGGAGAAGAAGAAAAAAGAAGAAGGAGGAGGAGGAGGAGGTGGTGGTGGTTCACACATAAAAACAAGAACAAAAAAGAAAAAAGGATGAATAAAAGAAAAAATGTCCACTTTAGGGTGTATCTCTGCTGTCACTGGTAGACGGAGTAGGCATACAGAGCTCAGACCCATGTTGAATAATCCCAGCAAGGGTATTCCAGTGATCCTGCACCTTTAGTTTCACTGAAATTCAGGCTCCTGGCTGTGAGGCTGGAACCTCAGTTGACTCGCTGCCAACTGGAACTTGGTTCCACCTCACCCTGACACTGGGAGCCACTAGATGAAGCGAGCCTGCAGCTTCTTATGAGTTCTGAGCTCAGTTGATCTCTCTCCAAAATGGCAACAGGCCAATCACCCTCTCCTGGGGGACTTCTGAACCCGAATAACTCACCAGCCACCTGGCAGTCTGCTGAGTCCACTTCTTCATTCCATGGGTGTGTTTCTCTCTGGGGTCTCCAGTAGTCACCATTCCTCTACAGTTTTAAGCCACCCTTCCCACAAAGTGAGCCTGTGCTCAGGGAGAAAGCTCTGTTTGCCACCTCTAGCTTCTGTGTTGAAGTCTCTCTCTTTGCTCTCCTCATGGGTTTCAGTTCTTGCTTCAGATCCTGGGTAGGTGTCAAGAACCTACTTTCTTTCTTTCTCTTCCCCACATTGCTATATTCCAGTATCTGGACGGTTACCATTCTACTGTCTTCCTGAAAGTCCTTCTGCCTTGTTTTTCTTGTCTTTGCTTTATGGGGCCTAAGTAAAATATTTCCTCCTAAACAGAATGTTTTCTTTCTTTATTTTTGATCTTCTCAGTCTCCAAATCACACTCTTCAGAGTTCAGCATTTCCCAGTTTTAACTCATTAGGCCAAGGGTTTATCCAGAGCTGCTCCCCCATGCCACTGCCAGCACCCCATGTTCCACACAGCAGAGTGGAAAGAAGGATGCAGGGCTTACCCCACCTTTCAGGACACAGCCAACATTTTACAGGACACTGTCACCAAAACTTACTCTCAACGCCTCACTGCCTGTGCCCAGCTGCAGGATCAGCCAGAAACATGAAGTTGAATATGCAGCACCTCAGGCAGCCTGGGGCCAGGTGTGAGAGAAAGGGACACAAAATGCAGAGGTAGACAGCCAGCAGCCCTGTAGACATGGCTAGGGAGTGACCAAGACAGTACAAGAGCTGAGGACTCTAACTCTGCCGTCCATGGTTACCCCACCACCACCCAGTAGATGCTGGGTCCTGCTTTGAAAAGGGAATTGGGTGAGTGTACATTTTTGTTACTTTTCCACAGGTCACATGGGGTTTGACCTCACCAGCATCCTCCTGAGATTTGCACAAGAGTTAAAAGGAACAACACACCACGTGACCATGATTTCCTTGGACCGGAACCAGGTGGCCAAAGCAGAGGAACTCATTGTCATGGCTCTGAGCAAAAGGCAGCAGTGGGTCTTTCTGCAGAACTGCCACCTGGCAGCATCATTTATGCCACGGCTTTGTGCCATTGTGGAGTCGTAAGCATTTTGCATTTATTTGTAAGGGATCTAGTTAACTATCAAAAGCATGAAGTAGCTGGCTGCCATGTTGCACACCTGTAGCCCCAACACTTGGAAGTCTGAGGCAGGAAGATGACCAGTTCAAGGTCTCCCTGGGCTACATAGTGAAACTTTGTCTCAAAAAACAAAAATAAAACTAAACTAATTTCATTTTGATCATGCAACTGAAGTGTTATCGGCCACCTGCACAAACTTTCAGACTGTGTATATCTCAAACTTTCACCCAATAGTTCCAACACTTTTGATAATTTTGAGGTTAATCATTGCTATATTATTCACCAAATGATAGCTGTCTAAGTCCATAATTCCTCTTAGGTTTATTGAATGGAGCTGTGAGAGTAGCTCAGTGTGAAGAGCATTCTTAGCATGTACAGGCCCTGAATTCAGTCTCCAGCACCACACACAGAGGGGTTTGTTTAATGATGCTCTGCTAGAAAGAAAAGCATTTCTTTCTCTTCCATTTGTTCATCTGTTTGTTTATTCGTATCAGTATGAACTCATTGGGTCTCATTTTATTCAGTGGATTGAAATTGGTTACTAGCACCATTGTTTTGATGTTCAGGTTCCCAGAATTGACCAGTGGAACCCTTCATTTTATCTTTAATTTCTAACTTTTCTTAGATATTTTTGCTATGATTATATATAACTTTTTTAACTTAAGTAAGGAAAAGCTACATTTTAAAAATGGGAATTGGTTCATCTTGTGAAAATTCTTGGGCAACATGAAAGCTCTTGTGATAAGATATCTGATACTCTTGAGTGAAATTATTCAAAAGGTCTCTTCAAACAGAAATCCTACGACTCTAAGAGCATGTTTATTTAAGTTTTTACATTAAAATTTTTGTGCTTTCTTTGACACAAACTAAAAAATTTATAAAATTTTTGTTTTTCAGATTTAACAGACCAGATGCAACCATAGACCCTGAATTTAGGCTATGGTTAAGCTCCAAATCAGATAGTTCCTTCCCAATTCCTATTCTTCAAAAGTGTATAAAGGTAAGAACAAATAGCAGCATGTGTTGATGTTGGCCAGGAGCCCTGTTTAAATGTAAATTGTCTTGCACTCTTAGTCTGAATTGAGAAGGGTACTGATTCTGGTGCCCTAAACTGCTTAATACTGCCCTATGCTAGGGACCAGGAAGGAGATTTTAAATAATTCAAAATTCAGAGGTTTGTTTACTAACACAACGCTACTAGGCTTCCAACTGTTAAAACCCAAAATACACAATTTATGCCCTTTTCTGGCCCTTCATTTACATAGCTTTTTCTTATTGCTACTCCTCATCATCATTCTCTGTAAAGATCTTGCAGAAAGCAGACTGAAATTACTTAGTAAAAGATGCTGACCAAAGACTATATGTGACTTCTGATGCTGATCTTGAGGCTGATGAATAGCAGGACTTGGTCATCTCTGCTGACAGCGTCCCGCTGGCCATAGATGGTGTCCTTGCAGCAAAGGGGCTGAGCAACTGCATGAGCCGCGTGCTGCCCAGACAGGCATGGGCCCTTCCACCTCCAATAGAATTGGGGCAGGAGAGAGGAAGATGGCAATGGGCAGCTCCCAACAGAGTCCCCACCAGCCTGAGTACAAGTGTGATTCCTGTGGAATAGAAGTCCCCCTGTCAAACTGCTCCTGCTGCTCCCAGCTCCTGTGGATTCCAGCTCCCTCCCAGCAGCCCTGTCCTGGGCACAGGGACCTGGACTGGGAAGTCTGAGACTTTAGGAGTCTGGCAAGTTATGACCTCAATAAGCCTTTACCTTTAGAGTGCTGGGTTTGAATTGCTACATACAGAAATGTTTATGGGACTTTGTCTTACACCATAATCTACACAGATAGATGGCAGCTTTCTCAATATGTAAATAAGAGCACCAACAAGTAAGTAAGAAAAATATTAACATCCCATAAAAGTGAGCAAAAAACACAGAAGGTCAAAAAACATGGAAATAGCAAAAATTCAGGTTTTAGAGAACAGAGAAACACAAATCGGAACAAGGAGATATCTTCGCTTGACCTCCAACTGAAGGTTAAAAGCAAATGCATTGTCATTGATGCTGTTAAGGGTTCATGAAATAACATTCTCACATAATTTGACAAGGCAAATATCAGAAAGAGATCAGAAAAGACTGTTTTTATGTAACTATGTAGACATTATATGTAGAAAGAGAAAGACAAAATTTCTGCAGTTTAAACAAGTGACTCTCTTCTAGGAAAAAGCCAAATGATGGTGCATTTATGTTAATGAAAAAGAATATTGTCCCCAAAGATGAAGTTTCCCTCCCTTTCTCCCTCTTCCCTTTCCTCTCCCTCTTTCTTCTCTATCACTTTCCCCTTCAGATATACTCCTTAAGCAGTGGGCACACACTGCACCTGCTTTCAGAAATGGGAGAACCTTCCTGAAAGGGCTGGCTGTGGAGCTGTGAAACAGTGCTCCGTGACCTTCTTCTCATCCCTACATCGTCAGGGCTTTCTGAGCAAACACAGCAGGCAATTTTGTTAAGGATGTCTGAGAGGTGGCCTGCCCGGAGATCAGGGCTCGCATACACTCGCATCCCCCACTTTCCAGAGCCAGTGGCCCGTGTTTTAAGGGTGATGAGGCAAAGAAGCTTCAGGGAATAAAACCCAAGGCTGTAAAAGCCTGGAAGCCTGGCCCTATCCCCACCACCAGTCACCATGCAATGCGCTCTCTCAGTGTGCCTGGCTCCCTCTGTCACCCAGGTGGGGATGAATTGAGCTGTTCCTTGAGTAAATAATGACTCTGATCCTGAATCTAGAAGTCTTGTATTCACATGTTCACACACACACACACATCCATGCACTTCTATATACATCATAAGTGCATAACTATACCATTTGTACTCTTGACATATATAATGACAGTGACACAAGGTTTCTGCTTGGCCAGTGTAGAAATGGTTGCACCCTCAGTTTGTCTCACAAGTGTGCAAGCATGCATGTACACAAGCAAGCTGTGTGAGGAAGTTGACATCTCAGACCGGGCACTGCCACACAGAGTCTCAGAAACAACCTGCCCTCAGCCTTCCCACATTTCCAGCATCCTGGGTAGGAAGTCAGAATAAGTACTTTTTCAGTGCCATCGAAACATATAGTAAGGCACTCATGAATTCCAACACAGGCGGCTCTGACACTCTTGCTGGCAGGGCCAGCATCTAACTCCTGAGGCCCTGAACTGCTGCTGACAGGTGGGTCTGTCCCTCCAGCTCCTAAGTGCTCTGCTTCCTGTGCTACAGAGACAGTCAGGACAACCCAGATAAATCTATCAGAGAAGCTTGCAGATAGCAGAAGAGCAGCACAAGGGCTTTCTGTCATGAACCTGAACACAGCCCCACTCCTCGCAACTTCCGTCTGCCTCCCAGAGCAGAGTATGCATCTGTCCTCACACCTCGTCTCTTCACATCTGCCTTCCAGGTTGCTGTGGAGCCTCCTCAGGGGCTGAAGAGCAACTTACTCCAGACTTTTGGATACAGTGGTGGGGGGGAGGTAACAGAAGAGATATTTGAAAACCCTGATTACGGACAGTGGTGGAAAAAACTTTTATTCAGCTTATGCTTTTTCAATGCTGTGGTCAATGAGAGAAAAAATTACGGCACACTGGGCTGGAATATGGCTTATAAATTCATTTCTTTAGACTTGGAGGTAAGTCTGAACTCCCCAAAACAAACAATAGCACATGCATGACAGTGAGACACAAGTTGAGAGCCTGCTGTGGCTACACAAATGCCAAGTGTTGTGATAGGACCCAAAAACGAGCTCAGCAATGAGGGCTGACATTTAAAGACAGAGACTTTGAAGCTAGCTTTTCTGGAGTCATGTTACAGCTCCCCCCTTGACATGTGCAAGCTATGGAGACCACAGTTTGCTGGAGTCAAAGGGCAGCAAATGTGAATGCCTTCTGCCCAAGACCAGGGTGTTAGCTGAGGATGGCACTCAGAACAGTACCTGGCATGCAGGCACCACTGTGAATGCTTGTCGAGTTCTTGTCACTAAAGTGGGGAGATGACCCTGTCTACTGAGGGGAGCTTCACTGTCTTTCTCTCTGCTACATGTGGAGACTTCTATCTGTGCTTTTTTGCAGACTGATGATAACACCTGCTCACACTTGCCCGAAATTAATCTTGCAATTGTGCTTCCTGTGCAGTCACACTTTTGGTCACCCACTCATTTGCATGTTAGAGCAGATTTTAAAATGTTCCTGGGAAAACCTTCCTCAGGCTCCTACTCACCCTGCAAGTCACATACTGCCAAGTCCGCTGACCAGGGCGCCAGGCGCAGTACCTGCCCTGGGCTGGTCCAGGAGACTGCTGTGGCACATCTGTGCCCAGACCTCTTCAAAGTTCAGCCAGATTTAAAGTATTCCAACCCTCAGAAAAAAACAGCAGCCTCCCTGGTTCATCTTATGAAACAACATGGTTTTAATATGAATACTTGATGTATATAATACATGTAAGAGCTAGAGACTAATTTTGTTTGATACCTGAAATATGAAAATTGTATGAAAATATTAATAGATTTCAGGAAATAAATAATTATACTATCTGAACAATAATGTATCAAAAATTAATATACGTGACCAAGTTAGACGTATTCTAAGGTTGCAAAAATGGCTTTATATCTGGAAATCTATGATCCTAATCTATGTGATCATCTTATCAGATGTAGAAAAATGTTTATTATGAAATTGGGAGCCATTTCTTTTTTGTTTGTTTGTTTTTTGGGTTTTTTTTGAGGGGGGAGCCATTTCTAATAAAAACTCTAAAGTAATAGAATTATATGGAACTAACTGCACTTGGCAAATACTATAAAAATGCAGCAGTATCAGTCTAAGAGCCAAAAACTAAAATTGTTTCACATGAACTCAAACCTCAGACAGTGATGCCGTGATCACCACTGCCAGGCAGTGTTGTCTTAGGATTCTAGTGAATGCACCAGATGGGAAAAGTATATAACTCATAGTAATATGGAAGAGAGCATAAAAATGAAAAAAGTATACTTTGTCAATGATATAATTATATATCTAGGAAACCTAAACAGCTATTTAAAAAAAAAAGTGCCTACCAGAAGTAAGTAGAGATCTTGGGAAGGTGACCACATGAAAATGTAAATATATAAGACCAGTAACTCTTCTCTAGTGACAAAAACCTAGAAATGAAAGTAGGAAAATATATAACTAAATACATACAATAATGAGGAAAGGTAGAGTCCTAGATTAAAAGCAGTATAAATTAGGAAGAAAAAAGAGCAACATTTCATGAGTATTTAAAATGTCTTCATTGCTTTGTATGGATATATCCTCATGACGACTTTATGTGGTAATAACACTAATTGCTCTCATTTTTGGGGGAAGGGGCAAAATAGTTATAGGACACTTTAAAAACTTGCTCCTGCTACACAGCTAATAAATGGTAGCCATATTCTAGTTTTTTTTAAAATTCTGCCTTTCTCTAAATAAATGCATCTATGTTCTGATAGGGAGACCTCTCATACTATAAACTATCAATTCTTCCAAGATTAATATCAAATATAATACAATTTCAAAAGAATTTCATTAGAGAAGATTGGAAGTTGATAAAAATTCACTTAGAGAAAAGGTGCTAGAAATACACCCAAGAAGAAAAATACTGAAAGGGAATTCCTTCATCAGATATCAAGACACACTAAAACTCCAGGATACCAAAATCAATACTGCTTGGCAGAGTTGACAGTAAATCACTGGGGCACAGCAGAGAACACAGAAATAAGTCCATGTTTGTTTTGTCTACTCAATAAGTAATAATGAATAGTTCAACAACAGAAAACTAGCAGATAAAGTGTGCTGCTAAGATTTCGTCTTCTTGTTACTGCTACCTAGATTTAGAGAAAGCACATGGCTGCCGGGAGGCACTGGTTCTATGTGAAACGCAGTGAGGTGGGGCAGGTTCTGAAGCAGCAACGCCTCCTACGCCTCCCACAGGTTTCCATCAAGGTGCTGGCCAGCGTGCTGCGGAGGCAGGCAGACGTGCCGTGGCGGCTGCTGCGCTGCCTGGTCGGGGAGGTGGTGTATGGAGGACGCGTCACTGACCCCTGGGACAGGCGGTGCCTGGACACGCTGCTCTACAGGTTCTGCAACCCGGAGGTGCTGAGAGATGACTTCACCTTCTCCAGTGAGGAGGTGAGAGAAGGGTGCATCTCACGTTGACTGATTATTCTTAACTAAGCACTGTTGCATTATTTCAAATGGGTGCTTCATAAACTCTGATGTACATTTTAATGGCTTTCATGAACCTCCAGTACAATATTACAAAAGCAGTTTACCAATGCTCCATCAAACCCAACATTATGCAAGGCCATAAATGAAAAGAATGGTAAGGAAAAGCAGCACCCCAGGAGCCTCAGGCATAGAGCGCACAGCCCAGGGCACACAGCACTATAACCAAAGTGCTGGTGCTTCTCACTCAACGCTTGAGGCAGCCTGGGGACCAGTGGCATCCCGGGTCACAGGCAAAGAAGCAGGAGCACGGGGTACAAGCACACACCTAGCAAGCGGCAGGGCTGATTCACGAACCTGTGGACCATGTCCATCCCCCTGGCCTCTGTTGCCCCATGGACCTTCACTCTGTGAAGAGACCCACAGTTAGACCCAGCAGCCAGGCCTCAGATGTGGCAACCCTGCAAGCCTGGGCCAGACGGTGGGGACTGGGACGGGAGAGGAGAATGGTGCTTGTGGTGAACATTCAAGTCAGGCACTCACTAAGGCAAGAAGAGCTATAAGGTATTTTAAAGATGTATTCCAAATAAAACTGTTTAAAATAACATTTTAATTTAGGGTCTAAAGTCAGTTATTAAGAGAAAATAGCCCTTAACAATCCTTTAAATTGCCTGCTAGGTATGAAGTGTGAGGCTTCTGGACGCAGACTGCTCCATTAAGCGTGCATGGTGGCTGCAGGGACAGGCAGCAGCGGGCAGTGGAATCAGCAGTTGTGTCCGATGACAGACATGTATATCCCCAAATCACACATTTCTGTTCTCCCCTTGTTTTGTAACACTGGAAATTTTATAAGAATTCCAACTTACCACTTCCTCTTCTTCACTGTCACAATCTTAGCGTCTTTCACTAGTGACTCTGCTGTGTGGCGCTTGCCTGTGGCCTCATGAACACTTTAGGGCTTTCCTTGAGGACATCAAGAAAGCTGTCCCACCCACTTTCATGGCCGTGTGAATGAGCTTTTTTCTTTCCTTTTTTTTTTTATCACAGCGGCTGGAAGTTCTTAACATTCGGGTTATCAGCTTTGTGCTGCTATGACAAATTCCTGAGATGATCAACTTTTAGGAGAACTGGTTTATTCTGGTTCGTGGTTTCAGAGTCTGTGATCATTAGGGAGAAAGGTGGTGATTTGGAAACAGGGAGAAAGGGCCCCAGGCCCAATATCCTTTCCAAGCCACATCCCCAGTGGCCTCACTTCCTCCCACTAGCTCCCTCCTCTCTGAAAAGGTTCCACACCCTCACCGTAGAGCTGCAGGGTTGGGGATCAAGCTTTCAACCATGGCCTTTGGAGGACATTTCAGATACAAGCTACAATATGATTCCATTCCTTCTACAGGTTTTGCTGCAGCAAAAATGACACAGTCAGCTTTATTAAATCATCACCTATGGGTGTCTGTCATTGAGCAATGAGTCACTAGTCATCTCAGCCTTTAGATGATTTTCACCTTTCTCTTTCTCTTTTCTCAAGAGCTATATGTATGTTGTATGTGCTTTACATTACAGTGGGCTCAGCTGTTTCTTTGGGTAGCATGTTTAGAACATACTACATACAAATAAGACTAGTCTTGGGTAGTCTCCTGGAGAAATGTTGTCTTCAGCTTTCCTGAGAGTGTTCTCTCACTCAGGCAAGACTAAGTGACTAACTTTTCAGATATGTCAGCCGGTTCCCAGATCTGCAAGCTTTCAGGACTACATACACATTATCCAGTCGTTACCAGATGAGGACACACCAGAGATCTTAGGGATACACCCCGAGGCCACACGGAGCTGCAGGGAGACCCAGGGCCTGCAGTTCATGGACGGCCTCATTGCCATGCAGCCCAGCACCGCCATGGTCACCCTTGCAATCAGGTAAGCATGCACAACTGGACTGAGATTATTCCATGTTCATTTGGAGATGCAGTGCTGAACTTTCAGGAAAGTATAGTTTACATGTAGAAAAGCTCATTTCTCCAAATGATGGAGAAGCAAGCACAGAACACACACTTACCAAGTTGGCATGAGTCTTCGTTCAGAGAGGGGCTGAACTGCACCTGGTGGGTGATATGTTCAGATGCATTTGTTGCCATGTGACATGTACATATTTGCTCCCAGGGGGTGGGGTTGGTGATGGGTCAGGAGCAAAGGGGACCTGCACCAGGGGACCTGTGGGCTGCACTCCCATGGCTCTGTGTCCTGGTCACATGCAGGATGCTGAGGGGTTCAAATGGTGCACGAATGCCCAGACCCCAATTGCCCTCCTGTGACTCTAAAGTAAGATGGAGTTTGTTGAAGCCAGGACAGTGGTTTTATTGCTGGCTGGAGGTCTCTGGGATCTCCTGGGAGTTCACAGCTGCTCAGGGACAGGTCAAGCGTGTGCCCCCTTCCTCCCAAGCCTGGGCTTGCCCAGTTCTGCACTTGGCTCCCCAAGCATGAGGAAGCTGTGAACCCCTTCTGACAGCACCTGCAGGGTACTCAGATCTGCCGAGCTCCTCATGCCCTGATGCTCAGTCCTAAGTCCTGGGCCTAGAAGTCTGCACATTGTAACAATCACACCTAAAGGTCTTTGAATAATATTTGATCCCACTTACAGACTTAATCAAGCATTTTCAAATATATTAATATCCATTATAAGGTTATTGTACTTCTATTGACTATATGCCAGACATTTTTAAGTTTTTTGATAATTTTTAGAATCTAATAAATACAGTGAATCTTAAACTCCCTTATTCTCTTATCTATGTAATTTAGCTGTATTTCAACTTTAACCCTAAATTTAAATCAGTTTCTCAGTTATCTCCTATAAAGTGTAGTCACAAGACTGACCTGTAAGGTTTAAGAAGGCTGATTCTCTTAAGCATTACAAATATTTTAAATACCATTATTCATTAACCATAGTTTTGATTCTGTTAAACCTACTTATATGTAATTTAGAGTCTCCCAAGATTTGAAAGGCATTTAGCAGACATCAATTTTATCACCTTGCATGATTCTTTAGTTTTATTTTCAGTTAGTTTGCAGTCAGAAAAGAAAGAAACATGGAGTTTAACCAAAATACAGATTCTTGTTGGCAACATTGACAGGCTGCCCTGAACTCTGTTTATCATCGTTAAAGTAGCAAGACTTTTATAATTCTACAAAGTGCTGAGCACCTCACTCACATCACTAGATTCCAATTATATATTACTTAATATTTCTGAGTATTTACAGATTGTGTTACATGTTTCTGCTTTTAAAATACAGTGATATTTTCCACGTACCTTTGAAACCTTTGAACCAATAAGAATTCTGCACTCTTTTATAGTTTTTCCTATCCTTTTGGATCAAAATTCATATTAAAATGACATCTAGGCTGGGGTGGGCTTAATGATAGAGCTCTTGCCTCACAATCATGAGGTTCTGGATTGAGGCCCTGGGTTGGATCCCCAGCACCACGAAAATAAAATAAAATGACATGGCTGGATTCTGTGGCTTATAGTTTGGGTTGACCATTTGGCCAAATCAGCCAAGGTCATCCTATGGGCACAAAACAGAGAGAGTTGAATTTTCATTTCACTGGCTGAGCAAATACATACTGTCTGCCTCCTCTAAAGAAATCTGGCTCATGCAGAAAGAATTCCCAGTAGGAAACTCCCAGCAGATCCCCAGGGTAGTAGGTTGAATTTTCTGTAGACCCTGCATGTCTAACGCCTGGGTCCACAGTGTTAGCATCCCCCAGCTAAAGCAGCAAGAGATAAAATGGTTATAAGAGGCTGCTTTAAACAAGCATCCTGAACATGTCTGTCCACATGCCCTGGGTCATCAGGAGAGTGGGTGGTGATCCCAGCATGCTGCTGTCTGCGGACCTAACTTGAAAGATCTACCATTCTCATCATAGCAGATACTTTTTGGCTTTTTTAATTATTTGAAGCCAAATTGGATAACTTCTACTGAGAACCCCAACTTTAAAGTCAGAGGAAAAGTGTGATAACAGAATAAACACATTACCTCAGGGGGTCTGCACAATGCTGGGAGGCCACGTGGTGACAGCAGCGAGAGCCTCAGTCACAGAAGGGGATGCCCACTGGGCTATTGGGGACAGCACTAGGCACGTGGGTACAAACAGAGCCCCCACAGAGAGAGGACTCTGGAGAGGTGTACCACCTACCCAGTGCCTCACCCACCTGTCACCACCCTGAGAGCAACACAGGCATATCCAGAGGCTTCTTCTCCTCAGCCAGCCCGAGCTCCTCCTCAGGCAGGTGTGTCCAGAGGTGGCCATCTCACCTGGAAACCCCAAGAAGGTGTTGTGAACATACATTTCCTTGTAAACATTACAGGGAGAATGAGACATGCCCCGCAGCTCTGAGAGAACTGCTCTCACATGTGCCCTGTTTCTCTGCAGTCCTGAGCAGAGCCCTGACATGCTAGTGATGGAAATCCTGCATGACATCCAGGCACGGCTGCCCTTCACAGT
The DNA here is from genome assembly GCA_004363535.1 of Dasyprocta punctata. Lineage (NCBI taxonomy): Eukaryota > Metazoa > Chordata > Mammalia > Rodentia > Dasyproctidae > Dasyprocta > Dasyprocta punctata. Next base: position 39,325 of record RJWM01012992.1, on the reverse strand, counting down.
GGAGGACAACGGGTCTGCGGATGCCACCCCGAGCACCCTGCGGGCCCTCCTGGCCAATCCTGCCTGGGAGTCTCTCTGCAAAAATGTGTCTGGTGAGCATGGGTAGGAGCAGGGACAGAGGAGACAGGGTTGGTGTCAGGAGGAGGGCAGTGACAATTCAGAAAGACCACAGTGTGAAAAAGCCTGAGACAAAAGCCAGATCTCTGCATCCATCTCTCTCCAAGCGGGGGGTAAGGCTGAATTCCTGAACTGGGGCAGACTTCCAAGTTTAACAAGTGTACTCTCACTCTTTTAAAAGGTCATTTTGGAGCCAAATGTTAAGCAATAGTTTATCAAAATATGGGTTATAGTCACACTCCTAAATGACCACAACACAACGGTAGTCCCAGAAGGCTGTATTGCCAGGGACTGCAATCCCTGGTCTAGACACGAAATTCCCTATGTTGCTCCATGCATAGCCTCTTTTTTCTGTAAGAGAGCAAAATTTTATTTTATCTCTCTCTCTTTCTCTTTTTAAATTCAGGCCATGATCCACTTATTCACTGTGTCTTGATAACATTTCTGAACCAAGAAACTGGACGATTTGATAAGTTATTATTTGTTATACATAAATCTTTAAAAGATCTTCAACTTGCTATAAAAGGAGAGAGCACCCTTACTCAAGAACTGGAGGAAGTGTATGACTCCTTTCTCAATACAAGAGTGCCTTTATTGTGGCAGGTATGTATGCAATGTAATTATAAAAAACGCTGACATACTTTTGATATGAATATATATTAATACACCTTCTTAGAGGGCAATCGACACTTAAATTTATTTCAGAGATGTTTATTTATCACAGAGCTGTCAAAATCAGTATAGCCTGGGCAAGACTGTAATCCCAGCACTTGGGAGGCTGAGGCAGGAGGATCATCATGAGTTTGAGGCCGATCTAGGCTACATAGTGAGTTGAAGGCCAGCCTGAACCACTTAGCGAGACCCTGTCTCAAAACAAAACAAAAACAGCGTAAGTCTGAAAACAGTTTAGTAAGAATCTGGTTACATAAATGGTAGTTCATTCCAAATACTAAGGTATATACTAATAGGGAAAGTCTCAAAATTGTCTTCATACATTTTTTTGAAGTTTAAAAAAATATTTTTAAGGATTATAAAAACATAAATGCCCATAGAAGAATTTGTTTGCCTCTAAAGGCACATATATTTTAGATTCAGGAAACACAAATAAATGTTTGGAAGGGAAACAGGCAACAGGGGCTGTCTTGTGTCAAGAGACGTAAGAGTCTTCTGTGTGGAGAATGAGGTTTAATTTTCCAGTTTATGTCTTATTATGTTAGTTTCATTCTTTATCATATACTTTTAAAGTCTTAAACATTTTCAAAGGTTGTGTAAGCCTTTGCTTCTTTGGGCCAACCTCTTAATGAAATCAACTGAAATACTGGATTTAGAAATTTTTAATAATGGGAAAGAAGGCAGATTACCATCAGCACTTTCTAACTTCACCATGACTCAGAATTGAAACACCCCAGGTAGCTACTCAGTGAAATGGGAATTGGGGGATGCACTAAAGTTCAATATTAGAAGTTTGAACAGATGTAGTGATTCAGTTTATCAGAGGGAGGAAAGGAGCACACTGGTGTGGCACCCTTGTGGAGAACAGTTAGCTCAAGAACAAAGGAGGACAAAACAGCCAGACCCAAATTGGCATGGCTAAGAGATAGGCCAAGGACCAGCTCCTGGATACCCACCCCTATGGCAGTATCAGAAAGCAATAACACAAAGACCACAGACACCTACCTACAAGCGGCCTCAGCAACGATTGCTGGCACACCTTTTTCAAATGTATACTGTTCATATGAAGGCAGCAATAATCACAGAGGTTGTACCCCATACATTCCACTGTTGACAACAAAGTTCACTGATCCACTAGAAGGATTCTACTCCTGTGAGACTTACAGAGAAAGTAGACCCCTCAGGTTCCAACACTATGCACACTGAGCCAAAATACAATAATCATCACTAAACAAGCAACAGGGAAAATATACTATGAAACCCACTTGGAGATATATTCAACACTCCACAACAACCTGATATGCCAGAACACATTGTCAAGAGAAGGTTGTTCCTCAAAAAGATCTTCACATTAAAGTGGAAAAGATAGCCAACCCATAAATGTATAAATCTCAACACAGAAATACAAGAAATATGGAAAAATGAGCCATGACTCCTCCAAAAGTTCCTAATTCTCTAATAGCTGATGCCAAAGATACTGAAGAGAATGAAATCCCAAATAAAGAATATAGAAGAATGATTTTTAAAGAGATCAACAGGTTCCAAGAAAATACAGAACAACTGCATGAATGAAGGAAAGCAATACAGTATATGAATGAATTCAAAAAAGAAACAAGGATTTTGAAAAAACAAAACAAAACAAAAAACAGAACTCTTGGAGATGAAAAGCTCAGTATGTCAAAGGAAAACCATAGTAGAAAGTCTCACTAATAGACTAGATCAAATAGAAGACATAATTTCAGGTTTTGAAAACAAGGTCGATGAATGTATCGCATTCAGACAGTAACAAAGAAAAAATAAGAAAAATTTAAATGAATATGAAAGACCTCTGAAACAGGAGTGAAAGACCAAACTTACAAATTTTTGGGGATAAGGATGTCAAGACATTTCATGACCCTTGCGGCTCCTGAGGTTCTTGGGGTGAAGGACTGTGAGAGGATGAGAAAAATAAAGAAAAGACAAAGCTGGGGTCAGGTGGAGCCCTTACTCTCCTGACGGGAGGAAAGGACCTGCTCAACCAATGCAGCATGTTTATTTATATACCGGGAAGGATGACATCAATTTTGGCCCCTCTGCCTAGCAACCCATTGCTTGGATTGTCTAGGAGCTTGGTGTTTCTCTGGGCTGTAGCAACTTTTTCACATGGTTGACCTGGGCGCTCTTTGTTACTTTGATAGAGTCATGTCTGGATCATGCCATAGGTCAATTTCCAGTTTCAACAGCTCCCAACAAAGACAGAGACTAAGGGCATATAAAATCTGTTCAGTGAAATAGGAGCAGAAAAATTCCCAATTCTTGAAAAATATATGGACATCCAAGTACAAGATAACCTCCCCATGTCATATCATAGTAAAATTATCAAAAGTACAGAACAAAGAAAGAATGTTGAAAGCTTCAGCAGAGAAATGCTAAGTTACTTAAAAAGGCAAAACCATCAGAATAGCTGCAGCTTTCTAACAGAAATACCAAAAGCTAAAAGGGCATGGAATAACATATTTCAAGCCATGAAAGAAAATAACTGCCAACCTAGATTACAATATTCAGCAAAGTTATTCTTCAGAATCAAAGGAGAAATAAAGATCTTCCAATAAAAGCAGAAACAAAAGGAATCAACGATCACTGCACATGCACTGCAGATGACACTTAAAGGAAATCTACATACAGGAGAGAAAGTGTAGATAAGAAAACAGAAACTTGGAAAAACATCAAACATTAGAAAAACAATTCAGGAGAAATTAGTATACACTTCAATAATTACCCCAAATGTAAATGATCTTAATTCTCCAATTAAAAGACACAGAAAAGTGAATTGGATTTTTTAAAAAATCTAGTTCTTTCCTGCTTTCCAGAAATACACCTTACTGGCAAAAACCCAAGCCTGAGAGTGAAAGAATGGAAAATGATATTCCATGAAAATGGAACCTGAAAGCAAGTAACGGTAGTTATACTCATACCTTCTCAGTTACATTTCTCTCGTTGCTGAGACAAAACACCTGATGCCCAAAATGAAAGAAGGAAAGGTTTATTTCTTACAGTTCTTGGGGGTTTCAGTTCATACTCAGTTGGCTCAAAGGCAGCATGGCGTGGCAGGGCAGCCATTCATGGCAGCCGCCAAACAGCAAGATGAACTGGTGAGAGCAAGAGAGAAAAAGTGAAGACACACGTTCTTCCCGTCCTTACACTGTAAGTCAGCTCCACCCCTGGGTGGGTGCAGCACTCACATCACCAATCTCAGCACTAGACAACAAACGAATCACGAATGCCATACTCAGCCCCGTCCAAATTACATGAGGTCTTGGGGTGACACAGGATCAAACCCATACAATACCCAACACATTTGGACTGCAAGTCAAAATTCTAAGGGATAACTAGTCACTACATTTTGGTAAAGGAAACAATCCACAGAGACAATATAACAATTGTACAAAATATATATGCACCAAACACCAGTATACCCAATTTCATAAAAGAAATACAACTTGACAGAAAGAAATAGATACACCCCAATTCAATTATAGTGGGTGGCTTCAATACCCCACTCTCACCAATATATGTCATCCAGACAAAAACTAAACACTGCCGGGTGTGGTGGCACATGCCTTTAATCCCAGCACTTGGGAGGCTGAGGCAGGAGGATTGCTGTGAGTTCGAGACCAGTCTGGGCTACAAAGTGAGTTCAAGGCCAAACTGAACTGCATAGTGAGACCCTGTCTCAAAAAATAGGACTGGGAGCCGGGCGTGGCAGCACATGCCTTTAATCCCAGCACTCGGGAGGCTGAGGTAGGAGGAGTGTTGTGAGTTCGAGGCCAGCTTGGGCTACAACGCGAGTGCAAGGCCGGCCTGAGCTACATAGTGCGACCCTAACTCAAAAAACTAGGGCTGGGAGTTTGGCTTAGTGGCGTAAGTGCCTGCCTGGCAGGCGTGAAGCTGTGAGTTCAATCCCCGGTGCTGCAAAAAAAAAAAAAAAAGTAGGGCTGGGGATTTAGCTCAGTGGCCTAAGCACCTGCCTGGCAGGTGCAAGATTGTGAGTTTGATCCTGGTACCAAAAAAAAAAAAAAAAACTAAACACCAGATTTAAGCTACACTATAGATCACATGAACTTAGCAGATCACTACAGAATATTCCATCCAACAACTACAGAATACATAGTCTTTTCAGCCGCTCACAGAATTTTCTGTAAAAGTGATCATACTTCAGGTGACAAAGCAAGTTTTATCAAATACAAAAAAAGAAATAATTTCATTAGATCACAATGGAATGAAACAGAAGCAGGAGAAACTACAAACATATGGATATTGAAGAATACAATTTTTCTTTTTCAAATTTTTAAAATTTTTATTAGTACATGCTTATAGCATATGATGATTACATTCATCACGTAGAGTTTGTACATATAAATAAATGTGTTAGATACATGAAGGATACACTCTTGAACAATCAATGGGCTACTGAAGAAATCAAGGGGAGATTTTAAAAATTCCTAGAATCAAATGAAAATGGAAGCAACATGCCAAAATCTGGCATACAGCAAAGGCAGCCTTCAGAGGGAAATCTGTGAATGTGTACATCAAAAAATCAGAGAGATCTGAAATAACTGAGAAGAATAAGACCAAGCCAAACTGAGAACTCACAGAGGAAATAATAAAATCAGAATTAAATTGATGAAATAGAGATTAAAAGAACAATAGGAAAGATTAATGAAGCAGAGTTGGTTCTTTGAAAAGATGAACAAGATTGATACTCATAGCCAAGCTAAGCAAAAGAAAGAGTGCAAACACAAATTAATAAAATTAGAGGTGAAAGAGGGAATATTATAATGTATACTACTGAGATCCAGAGCATCACTAGGGCCTATTTTGAAAATTTATATTCCTATAAACTGGAAAAATATAGAAAAATGGACAAATTTATGGACATATATGGCCTACCAAAGTTGAACCAGGCATCTGTAAAAACTTAGATCAACAACAAGCAGTGAAATTAAAGCAGTTATTAAAAAAAAGTCTCCCAAATAAGAAAAGTCTAGTACTAGACAGATTCAGTGCTAAATTTTACCAGATCTTTAAAAAGTATACATAACATAAACTCCTCTCAAACTATTTCATGAAACTGAAAAGGAAGCAGTGCTTCCAAATTTATTCTACAAAGTCAGTGTTACCCTGACATCAAAACCTAACAAAAGCACAACAAAAAAGAAAACTTTAGACCTGTATCATTGATAAACATAGGTGCAAAAATTCTCAATAAAATACTTATAAACTGAATTTAACAACACATGGTTTAGTCACAGGTGTGCAAATATGCCTTAGTGAACACAAATCAATAAATGTAGCAATAGAAATGGAATCAAGGATAAAAAATCATATGATCATCTCTATAGATGTAGAAAAAGTATTTGACAAAATCCAACATAGCTGCATGAAAAAATTCCTAAAGAAATGAGGTATAGGAGAATTTTACCTCAACATATTAAAGATTATATATGACAAACCCATAGCCACCATCATACTGAACAGGAAAAGATTAAGAGAATTTCTCCTTAAATCAGGAATGAGACAAGGATGTCCATCTACCTCTTCTGTTCAATGAGAGTACTTGAAATTTTAGCCAGAGCAATTAGGCAAGAGAAAGAAATAAAAAGGATGCAAGTAGAAAAGGAAGAAGTCAGTGTTTACAGACAATGATGATATGAGCTTAAAGATTTAACAGACCCTAAGGATTCCACTAAAGGATATTTAGAGCTGAAAAACAAATTCAGAAAAGTGGCAAGATACAAAACCCAACACAAAAAGAAAAATAATAACTTTTCTAAACACCAAAAACAAGCTCACTAAAAAAGAAATCAGGAAAACAATCCCACTTACAATAGCTTCAAAAACTACCAAGGAACAACCTAAGCAAAAAGGTGAAAGACGTCTTGTCTTGGTTACTTCTTTCTTGTTGCTGGAACAAAACATCTGACACCCAAAAGGAAGGAAGGAAAGGTTTATTTAGCTCACTGTTTGTGGAGGTTTCAGTCTATCATTAGCTCACTCCAAGGCAGGGTGCAAGGCACTGCCGCAACATTTCAAGGCAGCAGCCAGAGCAAAAGTGGGGAGACAAGCCTCTTCTCCTCCCTTACATTGTACACAAGCCACTCCACCTGCCTTTCCAGGGCGGTATAGCACTCACAAAATCTCTGTACCCTCCTCTTGCACAGGATGAGGATGTTTACAAAGTAAGGATCCTGGCTCCCTGCTGAGTCTCTCAGTTAAACTTCTAAACTTCTCAAGTTGATACAATGTATGCCACAATAAAAACTACAGAAGGCTGATGGAAGCTATTGAAGAAAACAGTAGAAGATGAAAAGACCTCCATGTTCATGGATCAGTAGAATTAATGTTAAAATAGCCATGCTACTGAAGTGAGCTACCAAAGACATTCTTCACTGAACTAGAATTATAATCCTAAAATTCATATGTAAACACAAAACATTCAGAATAGCCCAAACACTCCTGTTCAAAAACAGCAATGCTGAAGCCATCACAACACCCAATTCCAGATTGCAGTATACTACAAAGCCATAGTAACAAAAACAGCTTGCTATTGGCACAGAAAAGGGCACATAAACCAATGGAATAGAATGGAAAACACAGAAGCAAACCCGTGCACCTACAACCATCTAGTTCTTTAAAAACAAAACAACAAAAAAAAGGGCCAAAAACATACTTTGGGAAAAAATACATCCTCTCTAACAAACGGTGCTGAGAAAACTGGATTCTCACATGCAAAAGATTGAAACTAGATCCTTATTTCTCACCCTTTTGAAAAATCACTTCAAAATGGATCAAAGATCCAAGTATAGCTTCTGAAAATTTGAAACTGCTAGAGGAAAACATAGTGGACTCTTTTTAACTTATAGGCACAAATACTTTCAGTATAGGATTCCAATAGAATAGTAAATAATAGCAAGACTCAACAAATGGGAATTCCATTAAAGCTCCTGCATGGTGAAAGAAATAACAGAATGGAGATAGCTTACGGAATGGGAGAAAATCTTTGCCAGCTACTCTTCTGACGGAGTAATATGCCGTATATTTAAAGAGCTCAAAAATAAAAAATAATCTACAAATGAGCCAGCAAACTGAATAGATACGTCAGAGAAGAAATGCAAATGGCTAATAAGTATATGAAAAGAATTCAACATTTTTAGACCAACAAATTGCAAATCAAAAATATATTGCACTTCCAACTCACCCCAGTCAAAATGACGATCATCAAGAACACAAAAAACAACAAATGCTGGCAAAGATGCAGGGGGTGAGTGGAGGTCCTATTTTACACTGTTGACAATGTAAAATAGTACAGCCATTATGGAAATGAGTACGGTGGTTCCTCAAAAAACTAAAAATACAGCTACCATTTGATCCAGTGATACCATTCCTGGGCATGTACCTCTAAGAATTAAAGTCAGCATGCCATGAGATACTTGCATATCCATGCTTACTATAGACCGATTCATAATAGCTAAGCTATGGAAACACCCTAGGTGTCTGCCAGCAGGTGAACAGATAAGAAACTGTGACATATGAAAGTAGAGGGAGATACAGGGCCCTCCTCCAGCCTTGGGGCTCTGCAAGCTCCCTGCCTCTGAGCACAGAGGGACTCTGGACTGGATCCTCCTACTGTCTCCCTTGTGCACCTTTTGCACTCAGAGACCCTGGGTTGGTTTGCAACCCATACACATGGAAACAGTCACCAAGCCTACCCTAGGGGTCCTGCAGGTGCTCTACAGGAGGATCAAGTAGTTCATTGGAACTAGCCAAGCAGATGTGAGAACAAGGTACCAGGAGTGAGCACCACAGTAAATCACAAACAAGGCACACTAACCCAAATACTATGATGTTTAGATGTCATGCATGAATTATAGCATAACACCCACTGCATTTGCAGGCAAGTAGAGATTTAAACCAGCTGTACTGCTTTGGAGCACAGCAATCCATCACAGATGTCAGAGCTTCCTGAAATGAAAAGTATAATAAATGCGTTTTAAATGTGTGGACAGGTTAGGTAGGAGATTGGACCTAGTCGAAAAGAGAATCAGTGAATTTGTGCTGAAGCTGATGTGCAGAGCCTGCAGGCCTCAAATGCTGAACCTGAGATGGCAGAGCTGGTGATTTGGGGAACTTATGCTCTGGTACCCACCTGAGCAGACTGGAGATGATGGGCAGAGTCAGGCCACTTACTGAGGAGGGGGGACTCCCTATATGCAGAGCCAAGCGGGGGATGCTGGGCTGGGCCATCTGGGTAGGTGGGCAACTAGATGGGGAGAATGGGGAGGGGCTACAGAAGAGCCCAGGAAGGATGGAGGAGAGGACTCACGTGGCTGAAGGAGCCATGAGTAAGCTCTGGGAGGAAGCAGGCATGGAGCTCAGTGCTGCTCAACCAGCAGCTGCAGTGTCCCCAACACGGACAGTGGAAGCAACTGCAGCTCTCTGAGGAAGACAAGCAGATGAGGGGTGTTATGGTTTGTGTCTGGATGTCCCCCCAAAGCCTCATACAGTCACAGGGGCAGGCTTCTTAGAGTTTGTGATTGATTCATGGTCTAATTCTGGGATTTTGGGTGTGAGTGCTACACCCGTCCTGGGGCAGGTAGTCTATATACAATGTAAGGGAGGGAAAGAGTCTTCTCTCACACTCTGCCCTTTTTGCTCTTGTTGTTTTTGCTGTCTTTCACCATTGTGAACTATTGCCCTCTGCCATGAGCCACCCTGCCTTGGAACTAGCTGATCATGAACTGAAACTTCCACAAACTGATCTAAATAAATCTTTCTATAGAAGACCATGTGGACGGCTCTCCTTGAATGCAGAACAATCATCTCCACATTAGTTAAACCAAGCCCTATCTCCATGTACTGATATGTACAGAGCTGGTTAAGGAGTTTCTCCCTTAAATTGGGTCTAAGCAATGCAAGTAAGGCTAGCTGAGGTACTGATATGTAATCCTTGAAACCAGCTGACAGTTTCCTGTTTCCTCGCATTGTGTTTCCTATAAACAATTGAGCACAGTGGGATGGCCGAGCCACATAACTCCAGGAATGTCAACTAGGGTTTGAACCTCAGGATGAGAGGCTATAAGCTGGGCGTGGTGACGCACGCCTTTAATCCCAGCACTTGAGAGGCTGAGATAGGAGAAACGTTGTGAGTTCAAGGCCGGCTTGGGCCACAGTGCAACCCTGCCTCAAAAAACCAGGGCCAGGAGTTTGGCTCAGCAGCTTACGTGCCTGTCAGGCAGGTGCGAGGTTGTGATTTCAATCCCTGGTGCCGCAAAAAAAAAAAAAAAAAAAAAAAGAGAGAGAGGCTATGACTTCCCAGGGCATAAAAGTTTACGTATCAAAAACTAAAACAACAGCCTCCTAAATCATGCAAATGCTACCTAATTGAGTTATGCAGATTGATCTTTCTGTGTACCCTTCTCCCTGAATATTACAGAATTGCTTCCTCTCCACCTGGCCAGCTCTGCTCATATTACTCATGTAATTTCCACCATTCTCTCTGTCATTCATCCTCAAGCCACTCCCTTCTTCATGAGATAATAAATGCTGAGTGATGCCTTTGTTCTGTGGACCCTCATCTGGAATGGACTCAGAACCCCTTGGCTGCCCATAACTTTGAATATGTTTTAGTGTCTCTATTCTTGCCATGGGTGGCACTGGAGGTGGTACATTAGAATTAATTGGCCAGGATTCCATTAACTTTTCAATGGGATTACAATTATAAACTTCCCAGACTGCAAGGAGGACAGGAAAAGGGATTACAATATACAATTGGGATTAGAATATTTAACTTTGGGTGTCAGGTATTTTGTCCCAGCAATGAGAAAAAAGTAACCAACACATGGGGCGTGACATCCTCCTCAGGAAGCCACTATGATGGGAGTGGCAGGAGCAGCAAGGGCATCCTCCTTGACAGGGAGGGAACAGGGCTGGAGCCCAGCGATGGAACCCACAAGGGAGGCAGAGGACAGGATGTGGGATGCTTCATTGGCCAACCTACCACACGAATGCCCCAAGAAGAGGGTACAAGAGCCTGAGACACATGCTGCATACTCTGGGCAGATGACCCTTCCTGGGGTCTTCCTGAAGCCCCTCCCTTGCAGACTCTTGTGCTACAGAGGGTGACATGCCTGCCAGTGACTCCTCCTGCCAGTTGAATCTGTACCAAAGTTGACAGAAATGTTGTAAATACCCCAAGAGATCTTTTACAGAAAATTATGTGACTGTCTCTATTTTTTTTAAATTTTTGTTTTTATGGTATATGTTTGCAGCATGATGAGTGAGTTCCCGTGGGGAGTTGGTACATGTGCATCACACATCTTAATTCTTTATTTGTCCCCTTCCTGTCCCCTCCCATCTCTTGGTCCCCTTCCCATTTGCAAAGCATCTGTCTCCCTGTTTCCTATGATCTGTCTTTTATTTTGTTCTTTATACTTCGGGTTTCTCATGTAAGAGAAACCATGTGATATTTAAACGTGTGTCTGATTTATTTCACTTAACATTATGGTCTCAGGGTGCATCTATTTTCCTGCCAGTGACTTGAATCTATCTTTCTTTATAAATGTGACTGTCTCTAAACCCAACAGAAGCAGGCATACAGGTCAAGTAAGCCTCTGAGTGCCTGGGTGGATGACCTCAGCCAGCGTCTGGACTTCCTCACCACCTGGGCCCAGGCAGCCCGTACAGCCTTGCACCACCGGTAGGAGAGGGCTGCTGTAGTATGGTCCATCCTGCAGAGTGCTCAGCTGAGCCTTCCCCAGCCTAGTCCACCTGGGACAGAGATGAGGGCTATGCTCAGGGCATCGGGAACAAGAGTCAGAAGCACATGGCTTGGGAGAGGCCTGTGGTGGTGCAGGGGAAGAGGCTAAGCATGGCTGCCCCATAGCACTCTCCATGCACCCTAACTCCCTCCCTGGTCACCTGGGGATGACCCAAGAGGCTGGCCAGGCTGTCTACAGTGCCCTGTCCTGTGAGTGTCAGGACAGATGTAGACAGAGGCCAGCACGCTGGGTGTGCTAGAGAAGTCCAAAACCCAAAACCATCTACAGGATCCAGGCCCAGCTCAGCATCCCGGGCAAGCTGCAGGCCACACCTATGTGCTTTACAGAGCAGAGTGGACATCGTGAGCAGGGGTGGCAGAAAGGTGTGGCCCCTCACCCTCCATCCTGCTCCCACCCCCAGGTACCTGAAATTCATCAGCTCTTGGAAGCAGGCTGCTCGCCCAGCAGCCCCAAAGTCCAGGTCCCCTGCCAACCCAGGAAGCAACCTCTGGGAAGCGTTTCCCAAGAGATACTGGCTCCCCGCTTTCTTCTTCCCACAAGGTGAGCCTGGGGGGCTGCACACTGGGCTCCCTCCACTTTCACCCGCCCTCGCACCCCAGGCCCGAGCCTGGGCCTGACCTCACTCCCCATTCATGTCTTTGTCACCCTGAAGCAGACCCTGTCGAGCCTCCTGGTCCCTCGGCAGGGCACTCCTCCCTCAGATGGTGAGATCAGTGGCCGACACTGGACCCTCCAAAAGCCACGGGAGAGTCATGGGGTCGGTACCAAACCCCAGGTCGACCCTGAGTTTCAGTCACTCATCTACTGGCCATTTAGGGAGCAGGAGACAGCAGTGCTGGGCTGTGTGTTTGTGTGGTCCTGTGCAGGTACCACACCAGGACAGGCACTGTCCTTGTGTGTGTCCCTGGCACCTTGTCCAGGCCCAGCAGCACCAGTGCAGCTCACAGTAAATGTCTGAAGGACAAGTGAGTGTGTGGCCTTCTGCATGAGCATGTGTGACTGTGCTGGCGGAGCACAGACGGGGGACCTGCTGAAGGGCAAGAAGGGCCACGAAGGAATGATGTCTGCAAAGTTCATCAGAGAAACAAAGTCCATTAGGGCCAGAGCAAGGCAAGAGGAACCTGCAGTGTGGGGGCAGGGAAGGCTGCCCTGACCCCAGGCCCTGGGTGCGTGCCGAGGCCATCTAGGGAAAGGGAGACCATGGACAGGAGCAGTTTCCCCAGTGGGAGGCCTTTCTTCATCACAAAAGCCCCCAGGAAACATGTGTCCGTATCACTTCCTGGAGAGACTCTGGCATCCTGGGGCTTGCCAAGGTCAAATGGGCAGGGTACCAGGCCGCCAAGCCCTGGCCCAAGGGAGCCGTGTGTTTCTCCAAGCCTTTCTTGCTGCCGTGCTCCAAGACCACGGGAGGTCACAAGGAGTCCCTATGGATGCCCTCACTTTCTCCCACCACGTGATTTCTGACACCAGCAATGTCAGTGAGGAGGAGCTCTCCATCGCCATCCAGAGGAAGCTCAGCCTCATCCGGAGAGCGTTCAAGGTAATGGGCTCTCAGGGTGGACAGCGCAGCTGGTCCTTTACTCCCACACCGGCCACTCCCAGCATTCACAGGGCCACCCCTCAGCCCTGTGCATGGCCCCAGACTTGAAGGGCTACACATTATCTGCTCAGTCCATCTGTCAGACCAAGCCTACCACACCAGTATGAGCACCCCACATTTCATTTCCAAGCACCTGTTAGGTTACTGAGTGGGGCTTGCATGTTTACATACGAATTTGGGAAGGATACTGTCTTTTCAATCCTGGAGTGTCCATCTGCAAACCTGAGCTGTCTTTCAACTAGGTGAGCAACATCATTTGGCAAGTTTAGCTTTCTTCCCATAGAAAGTGGCTGTTCCTCTGTTATCTCAAGGGTTCCCTCAATGTTGTTGTAAACAGCGTACTCAGTGCTCCCCAGGGTGCCATGGGAATGAAGGCACCACATGCTTCAAGGATAAGCATGCCCTGACACAGCTGTGGGCTTGGGGTTCCCCAAAACCAACCTCACGCTCAAGGCCCCAGGAAGAAGTACACAGAACTCCCAAGAAAGCTCTTCCTGAAGTCCCTGGAGACTCCGCCCACTTTTTTGGATGTAAATCAGTTGTCAGGTTACCATATTGAATTTATTTCCTGCCAGTACATGGCTTTCCTTGTTACTTTGTCAATGGTGTCTTGCTGAGGGAAAATGCTTTGCTGTAATTAAGTCGAGTGAAGCCCCTCTTCTGATTTAGTGCTGTGGAGGGCCAGTTTAAGAACCATGGCTACTCCTGCCGCAAGCAGCTCTTCCTGTTGGTCTCAGGAGCTCACTGTTCCCCTTTCGTATGGGGTTCTACAGCCCCCTGGTCACCAGCCAGGCTGGACCATCCTCCCCCACAGTAGCTGGGTACAGGACATGTCATCGTCCTTGTCGTAGTCTCTCTCTGAGGTCTTTTTGGTTCCAGGGTTTGTCCACTCTTTACCCACAGCAGCTTCACACCAAGTTGCATGACACCCCTGCCTGCTCCACTCTTCAAGTTTGTCTGTCTCTTGGGACTATCACAAACATTTATCTAGACCTTTATTTCTCTTGCTTATGACATTTAAACCTTTTTAAATTTGATTTCTTTTTACCAGTGTTCAAAAGAAGAGTTCACAGTGGGCATCTGGCCTTTTCCTTAGGCTCAGGGAGCAGCCCTCGGACACGCCATTACTTCAGCTGTGGGCTTTTTGTAGATTTAGGAAGCTACCTCCTCCTCCTCCTCCTCATACTCGTTTGCTGAGTTTTTTGCTTCATAAATAACCACTGAATTACTTAAATGTTTTTCCAGTCTATTGAAATAGCCAGGTGGTTCTCAGCCTTACTAACATGGTGGGTCCAGACAGAGCTGTCTGGGACTTACTTTGCTTAAGGGTTTCTTGTACTGACATTTTCTAGTAAAGAGCAGAAAGTAAATGTGGTAAAAGACCTTTTCAGCATCTATGTAGATAATTTATTACTTTGCTGATGATTCATTTATGTTCAAAGATTTGCTATGGTTGAATCATCTTAACTAAGTTTATTCGACATTTTGGCATCAATATCGAGAGGCTGCCCTGGCAGGGCTGGAGTGTGAGGGCTGGCAGTGCTCCGTTCAGCTCTTACTGTGCACATTACTGCCCGGGGTTTCCTTTATCCAGTCTGTCTGCCTCCAGTCCTCAGGGCCTCATGATTTCTGGTCCACCCAGGACTTGTATCTGGGGCTCTGGGGTGGGATGGCTGTGCTTGTGTCAGGCCTGGTCCTCTTCTCAGACTGCACTTGGAGTTTCCTTGAGCATAAAGAATGACTGTGAGCTGGAAACCTCAGAAGGATGGAGCTGGGAGAATTCATCCCGGAGGACAGAAGGCTCTGGGAGAAAGAGCTATTTACAGGGTGGGATATGAGGAACAGGACTCTTCATCTCCTGGGAGTGGAATGCCACAAGGAGGGCAGATGGTGAGGGTCCTGTTACAGACAGGAAGTGCCCCATGACAGAGGTTCGGGAAGAATTAAGTGGTCACTTGGTGAGGAAACACAAAGTACATGAAATCAAAGTTCGGATGTTTTAAATGTGAGGCTTATTCAACTGTTTATTTGTGTATTTTAAAATGTGTCTAAAGTTTTGCTAGCTGTTGGGAATAGAAAGTTGAACAAAATAAGGATTCTGTCTGAAAATCGGACTAGCTGGTGACCATGACTCCAGTGCCTCCCGCCTAACATCTCCTGAGCATCTACTTTGTGCTGGGTACCACACTGAGTTCCCTGACTGCACTATTTTGTCCTTGGGGCACAAGTCAGGAAAGCAGGGCTCCAAGCCCAGGCTCTGCCTACAGCCGTCGCCTCTGCATCTTCCCTGGAGCGGCCATGCACTCCACCCTGCTTGCTTTCTGTCTCTGACCTCTGAGCACAAGTTCTCCGTTGCCTCTGCCTCCTGCCAGACACTGACTGTGACTTAGGGAAAGGACAATGGCTTCCACTCGAGTGGGTCTTTGGAGAATTACATCTCTCCAAAATGGGCTCTTTCCAATTACAAAGCGTGTTCCTGGGCTGGGTTGCACAAGTGCTAATAGAAGCCATATTGTCAGCCACACACCCACCTCCAGGACAGCCCAAGACACAGCTGTGGGGACCCCACTTCCTGCTCCACAGAGTTCATCAGAAACCATGCAGCCCTTTTTCAGTCGAACCTAACTATATGATTTAGAATCTTCCCACCCGTTTTAGATCTCCAGAGCTTAAGGGACATGGCCGCCACGGAGGAGTGGGTGACAAGGATTGACACTTTCTTCCACTGCAGGGCTCTGAACCCTCTCACAAGGGAGTTCACGTGTTTGGTTTATTCATCGAGGGGGCACGGTGGGACCAGGAGCTGAACACCCTGGAGGACTCACTGCCTCTGGAGATATGCTGTGACTTTCCTGACATTCACTTCCTGCCAACCAAGGTAAGACAGCCCACCCCAGCCACATATGCTCCTCCCATCTCCATTCCGTGACCTCACAAGGGAAGGTGGGAACATCAATCAGATAATAATGTACAAAATGGCCCAATACCGCTAAACCTAAGACAGTTATTTCTCAGGAATATGAGCTTATAGAAAGTCATTATGAATCCCAAACTTTGCAGGCACAGCTATTTGCAGCTACACCAACCATCTAGTTAAAAGTATATGGAGCTTGTTTGTACGTATAAGTATGCAAGATAGATAACTATACCACTAATTCTCTGTTAGTTCATTAGAAAGAATAGTTTGTGTTGTCATTGATTGTCTGATTGTTTTTTATGCCTAGATTTTGTAACTTCAACAACTACTTCTAAGATAACAATATGTAATATATTAACTATTATTGAATTCTTACTTTTTTTTAATTCTGTATTACTTCTACCTTTTTTGTTTTGCTTTAAAAAAAAAAAAAAAGCATATGGAGTTCATTACAAATCCCCAACCCTCTTATGAAAAGTGTGAGCTACTAGTTCCCTGGAACTCTGCAATTTGACCATTGAATTTTCTTTTTTCTTTTTTTTTTAAGATTTCTACTATAATGCAAGATACTCCTAACCAGCCAGGCTCAGATCTCTACACTTTTGAATGCCCAGTTTACCAGACTGCTGAGAGGTCAAGGACTTTGACGACTACTGGTTTACCAGCAAACTTCCTGACCTCAGTGAATTTACCTACGAGGAAACCTCCCAGTCATTGGATTACCATGCAGGTCGCACTGCTGTGTGAGAAAAATGAAAAATAAAATTCCATCCCACACCAGTTTTGACTCTAACTACACTTACATGTATGTACATAAACACGAATGCTTAC
The DNA here is from genome assembly GCA_004363535.1 of Dasyprocta punctata. NCBI lineage: Eukaryota > Metazoa > Chordata > Mammalia > Rodentia > Dasyproctidae > Dasyprocta > Dasyprocta punctata. The sequence continues at coordinate 22,371 of RJWM01012992.1, read as the reverse complement.
GTGTGCAGCCAGGCAGGGCTGGCTCTCTGCTCCATCCCTGAGACCTCCTGGGCTCTGCATGGAGCATAGCAGGAACCCACTGTAGCACCTGGGCCACCCCCAGCTTATGAGTCCTGGTGAAGAGCAGGGCTGCTTATTTATATAAACTGCAACTCTTCAGGGGTCACCGCTCCTGGATAGTACATACATGCCTGTGTGCTCTAGGATACTTTCTTAGAGGACATGCCCATCACCACATCCACTACTGTCTGCACTGAAAATCAATCCCAAGATTTTCATCAGTTGGATTCCAGTGTCCCTGTGTTGCTACAGTGATCATTTCATTAACTCAGTTTGCAACAGCAGGTACCACCACGAGCCCTAGGAAGAATTCCCAAGTAATCCCCTGGCCCCTGTACCATGCAGGTTGTCAGCAAACTGCCCCACGAGGAAACCAGTGCTCAGAGGTTAGAATCTCATCCAGGTGCAGCTTCTTGGCCCCATCTCCTTCTCACATGACCTTGGCCTCAGGCCATAGTGTCCACTCTGGGTTGTGATGAGCTGGAAAGAACATGACTCTTCACAGTAACATTAAAAAACAAAACAAATAGAACCTAATTACACAGAATGCTACAGAAAGGCATTTTAAGACAATCCTTTAGGAACCAAGAAGAAAATGGCAAAGTGTAGGGTCCTAACAAAAGACAAACAGTAAAGAGTGAAGGCACCAATCCCTCCCTCACACCCCACCATTCTGAGAGCTCTGATACGGAAGCAGCTGCCTGGCTGCCCCTCAGGTGTTCTCCTCTAACAACGCAGCTAGAGAAACTATGTCTAAACCATCTGTCCTTTGGGAACCACCAACACACAAGGCCTTCTCTCCAAACAGCAAAAAACAAGACCAAGATGAACGTTCCCCACATTCCTAGCCTGGGGGTGGGCCATTCCAAACTCACCAGCACTCTCCACATGGCCTTCCAAAGGAACACATTTGCTACTGGGACTGACACAGTCATCTGAAAGTACAGTAGTTTTTAGCATTTCTCGATTTTCTCCAACAGCAAATATTAAATATTTGACCATTTTCTGGGAGTTGGGTCCCTGCCAACGCCAACCCCTTCAAGCCCAACATCCTGAGAGCATCATGCCAACTGCAGCTGGTCAGGGCCCAGTGTGCCTTCGGGACTCCCTCTGGTCTAGGAAGCCCCTAAAGAAACAAACCTAGGAAAAAACATCAGGGGCATACGCTGAAGCCCTGGCCCTTGGCGCCAATCACCCCAGAGTTGTAGGCAGCAAAAAAAAATGAGGCTCCAAAGAGACGAAAACAATATTTTTATTTATAATTTAAAGCTTCATTGCAAAGCTTGTGAAATGTTTCAAAAGCAAAATTAAAAGCTAACTGTAGGTAATATACAAAGCTAACTGTAGGCAGCAAAAAAATGAGGCTCCAAAGAGACGAAAACAATATTTTTATTTGCAATTTAAAACTTCAATGCAAAGCTTGTGAAATGTTTCAAAAACAAAAGTAAAAGCTAACTGTAGGTAATATACAAAAATGCAGCCCTTGATACCAAGCTCTCTTCATTACCAGTGAGAGAACTGAAATCTTTTCCACCCCACCCCAGCCTTTGAGGTGGGTCCAGCACAGAAAACACTGCATACCACTTTCCAGTGCCAGGAGAAAAGCATTAAAAACAGCAAAGAAAAAACTGCTTGCATACATCAATGCTAGTAAAATACTGACAGTTTCACCAAAACAATGTTTAAAGATTACAGGATGCAGAATGCTAGAGTAACAAACCAACTTCATGATCACATTCACAGACTACGTAAAACACACACTTCCGGTTGCGGAATGAATACTGCATATACCAAAGGGCTACTATCTAAACTGCAGTGCACCCCCGTGTAACACACGATACATGCACTGCATTCCCCTGTATAACACATGACATATGCACCGCATTCCCCTATGCTTAAAATACTGAGAACGATTTTGTTTTGAATAGAGAAACTGAGTGATTTTGCTACTGTTCCAAGGGTACAGCAGCTTCATCATAATTTATGGCTAAAGCTACCATATGCACATCTACTAAACTAAAACAATTTTAAACCCCTTAAGTTGTTTTTAGGTAGCACTCTTTCACCAGAAGTAAAATTTTATAAATGATACATAAAATACAGAATAGACTGCATGACATAAACAGTAGCAAAAACACTGCTGAATTTAAAAAGTAAAAAAATACAAAAATATTAGCCTAAAATGGCAAATTTTCAAACACCATTATGTAAAAATGTTTAAATAGTGACGTTCCTCCAAAAAAATATACATTTATTCTACTTTTTTCTATTTTTAACAGCTTATAAAGGCAAACACGACCTGCAGTTGAGGTAGCAAAGCCAAAATCACGAACTTTGGGTTAAAACAATACCTTTCCTATGTTTTAACAGCATCTTCTATACTATATTAAATGAATTGTAATTGTTTCGAAATTTCTAATTCACATGTATTACTTTATAAAACTTAATTTAAAATACAAAAATGTTTTGTTAAAAAGCTATTAAGTTCTGACAATTATCTCACATTGAAAATACTGTACAAAAAAATCTGCACTTACTAAGTATTACATAAAAGTAAGCTGTTTATTTACATCTTCCAACACAGGTTTAGAAGCTGAGGCTAAGACAAGGACCGTGCCGACACCCAGCCGCAGTGTCTGCTGCCAGCGACTCCGCTCCCTACTTCACATGGCGCCTCTCAAATCACACAGCTAGGACATGCTTTAAAGAGAAACGAATACAAGTTCTATTCTCTTAAAGCAATGGGACAGAAATGTACACTATCTTAAATGCTTTAACAAAAACCAGCTAGCAAATGGAAAAATATCAAAATTTGAAAGGAAGCAAAAACTGAACACTAATAGTATTCTTTTCAGTGTAATATAAGAAAAACTGTCTTAAGGTCTGTAATGGTTGAAATTCTTCTAGTAAGATGCAAAGTCTAACATTCTTGTGTTTTTCCTTTCACTGTTACAATTTAACAAAAATACAAAGACCTACTATTTGGCTCTCTAGTCCTGCAGACACAGGACAGGCACACTGGCCTCCATGTATCCAGCCAGCCAGGCAGGTGGGCGGTCAGTACACGCCGGGCAGCAGGCGATACGGCACCCGCTGGCAGTACCGCTCCCAGGCCAGCCCATACTTCCTTCGGCACTGCTGCTCGTCCCGCGCCTCCCGGTGCACCAGCAGCACTGCAAAGTAGAGCACGTAGAAGTACGGCAAGGCATGCTTGAAGCCTGCGGTGAGAATGCAAACAGGCTATTTTACTGTCATGACACTGTTTTTTCCTGCTTTTCCCCAATTCCCTAGAACCAGTTTTCCAGAATCTAAGTACATGGAGTCATAAATTAAAAATTCCATATTCTACTGAGAAAAACAGCCGCTGGGCATGGTTTAAACTTAAAATTTTTACTTTTAGAAGCTTAAAGTAAAATTACAGGCTCTGAGTCCTGACTCCCCTCAGGAGCTGAGTAAGTTAGGCGCTGCTCACAGGGCACAGGAGTAGCACCCAACCTGGGCCGGGCCCCCTCCAGGGCTCCCGCCCACCAGCACTCACCACACGGCAGGGACCAGGCCAGAGCCATGATGAGGTCGCCCAGGTAGTTGGGGTGGCGGACAAAGCCCCACCATCCAGACACCAGGAGGTTCTTCCCCGTGGAAGTGTGAATGGTTTTCAAATCTATGCAGATAAATACATTCTCAATGATCTCTAAAAAGGAGACATATAAAATCCCCATGCAACACACATGATAAAAACATATAGTACTCACGTGCAAGCTTTGGATCAGTGGGATTTTTCCGGAATGCATTTTTCTGAGAATTTGCACATCGGAAGATTATGTATCCACAAACTGTAATATTAAAGTATTTTTCTATATTAATAATTTAGATACTAAAAAAAATAATAATAATTTAGATATTATCTAATACTGAAAGTCATTTGCAATTTCTGCTGGAAAAATTGCTGCTTTGAGTAAATGTCCAAATCAGAGAATACTCTTGATTTCTTAAAAACAATTCAAAAAATTTCACCTCAGAAGGCCAAAAGATAACTCTTCTGAAATTTATTATCATCCACCCTGAAGGCAACACTAGCAACTACAGTCATATCCACAAAGAAAGTAAAACCTAAGACACAACAATAGTCCTCTGTCCCCTTGATCACAGGCCACCCTCCACTCAGGGACATCCCTGCTGGCCTCGGCACAAACACCTGCTTGAAACCACAAGCCCTAAGTTCCTAGCTGCTAAGTGTCAGCATCAGCAGACCCTGAGGGAGGAGAAACACCTCCCCGCCCCACACCAGCAAGGCTGGCCCAGAAAACCAACCCAGCAATGAAACAGCCCAAGTCCTAACCGACAGCTCAGGTGTCTTCTTCCATCACGGATACAGGGTAATGTAGCTAAGTAGCTGTATTCATTGCTTAGGGCTGACTGACCCTGCAGTGAGCAGGGGATGAAATGCCCGCCCCATGTGCTCTCCACCACAGGACAGCCTGAACCTTCTACTGGACTCGAGTCAGATCGAAGACTGGGCCCTCCAACAAGGGAATGTGCTCCTGCCCCTCCGCGCCTCAGAGCCATAACCTCAGTGCCTCCTTCCAGCTAGGATGTGAGCCCTGAGAAGTCAGGACCAATCCTGCTGATCTCACGATAACCACCTGAAAAAGCAGACACTCAGGAGAGGAGATAAACTCTTACTAAAACAATTCATGTATAATTTACTTAAATTTGCTAACTTTAGAAAACAAATTTTGTTTAAAATCATCCATTCAGACAACCACTCAAGAACCGGGGTAGGAAGGACTATTCTCTCTCCATTGTAGCTAGCTGGGGCCACTTAAAATGCAAGTGACAGACAGGCAGACACCAGAGCAAAACACACAGTGCACGGCCCCACTCCCAGAGCCTACAGTGGACACTCACGCTTCAGAGCGATGATTAGTGCAGCCAGTGGCCAGGACAGCTCGTGGGGATGGTGGACAAGGTAAAAGGCCTGCAGGCTATAGGTGAAGGGAACCCACACCAGATCCCCGAAGGCCAGCATAAACCCAAACCCATCATGGGTGATATCCATGGTTGTCAGCAGCGCCTCCTGCAGGGACAACAGGAAAGAAGAACTGCTCAGAGCCATTTGCGGTCAACTGTGTGAAGCTGTTGTGATTACTTCAACAGCCTCCCAGATAGCTGGGTTACAGAAGTGAGCTGCCATGTCCAGCTTATTTGCATCTCACAGAAGAAACAAGCTGCCCAGCAACCGGGTCAAGCGACAGCTCCATCTCTCAAGACTGGTGAGGCAGAGACAGGTGGTTCCCAAAGGCAGCTCTGGGCCTGTGGCCCATCTCAGGACTGGCTGGTGTGGCACGCCTCTGACAGAGTGATTCTAGCCCTGACCCCACAAGATGGTAGTGCGCTCTGCCAGCTGCCCCCAGGCAGCCAGGAAAAAGAGGACCCCACATGAAGGCCATGCACAGGACGCTGCCGCCTACCAGGTCCAAGGACATACAGAAACCAACACCCTTCTGCCCTCTGCCCCAGGGCTCTGTCAGCACTGCCCCAGGTGCTAGACAAGATCTCACTATGTAGTTCAGGCTGGCCTTGAACTCACTTTGTAGCCCAAGCTAGCCTTGAACTCACAACAATCCTCCTACCTAAGCCTCCCGACAAGTGACTTTTTAATGCATTAGAAAAATGTCTTTAATTAATTTTTTTTTTTTTTTTTTTTTTTTTTTTTTTTTTTTTTTTTTTTTTTGTGGCACCGGGGATTGAACTCACAACCAGAGCCCTGCCTCAGATGCAAAATGTTCCTGTTAACAGAAAGTAATACTGGGCTAAGTCTCTAAATTAAAGACAAGCCTTTACTTTACTGGGCTAAGTCTCTAAATTAAAGCGCATGCCTTTAATCCCAGCACTCAGGAGGCTGAGGCAGGAGGAGTATTGTGAGTTCGAGGCCAGCTTGGGCTACAACTCGAGCACAAGGGTGGCCTAAGCTACACAGTGCGACCCTACCTCAAAAAACCAGGGCTGGGAGTTTGGCTCAGCAGCTTACTCGCCTGCCAGGCAGGCACGAGGTTGTGAGTTCAATCCCCAGTGCCACAAAAAAAAATAAATAAATAAATAAATAAATTAATTAATTAATTAATTAAAGACATTTTTCTAATGCATTAAAAAGTCACTTGTCGGGAGGTTTAGGCAGGAGGACTGTTGTGAGTTCAAGGCCAGCCTGAACTGCATAGTGAGATCTTGTCTAGCACCTGCCTGGCAGCCCAAGGCTGTGAGTTCAACTCCCTGTACAAAAAAAAAGTCACTTGTGACTAGAAAGGAAGGTTTACCAAGGCTGTCAGGAGTGACAGCTCTGATCTGGAATGTGAGCTCCACACTGCTCTGGGCCTCAGCTGCAGGAACAGCAGTGACCATGCCTACACCCAGCACTTTCCTACTGAGCTGCTGCTTAACTCCTGAAGCACTGCGATTTGGGGAACTGGAATTCATCTAAAGGACCAGCACCACAGAGCTGTGCTGGGGTCTGTGCGAAGGGAAGTGCAGGAAGAACCTGTGATCGGAAGCACAACGACTCTGCTTGCAATTAAGGTCTGTGCTCCTCAGAGAAGCGCTGACCCTGCTGCCCAACAGCAGGTCACCATGCTGCCAGGGCTACATGCTCAGTCACCCTGAGTATTTGTCACAGTCTCACACAAGAGGCCCACTAGGGAGACCAGGTTCCGTGGGGACCAGGGATAAAGGACAACCAATGAATCCTTAAAACCATCAGACTCAAAGCAGAGGGACCTCCTCTCCAAGGGTCAGTGAACTGTCACAGAAACTTGTTCTGGAGCATTACAGTGCACTGCTGCCAAACTGTTTTTAAAATTGAAAAAAAAAAAAAGAAAAGAAAAGAAACCTGACCTGGAATGAGGAGATGATTACAAATTTAACAGTATATGGTTCTTTAAATGATTGAGGAAATGATTTTTTTAAAGAAGAACAGTTAGTGGAGCTGAAGAGGACTGGCAAAACAGGCACCAATCCCAGCAGCAGCAGCAGCAGCAGCAGCAACTCAACCATGAGAACAGCCACAAGCAGAAACTCAGCTTCTAAAGAAAGCTTGCTTCCTCACTGTCTTGATTTCTGATTTTACGTCCATCTGATTAGAGCTACACTTTGTAATTTGAAACATCAACACTGAACATCTGCCCCTTTATTCAAGAACTAGTTGCCTCTTAATCAAAAAGCATCATTCCAATTCAATGATTACCCATGCATTCCATGTGATATTAATTAAGAAGTTAAATTTTACTTGGGTGAATTGGTCACCACTCACTAAAATAAAAGCCCAGATGTGCCAATCATTTCGAATGATTGTGCCATGGATCTTCATGGATGCGTGACCACCAGCACCTTCCCTCCCTGGACAGCACTGCAGGGCAGCCTCCCTCACTGTGTGTGGAAGCAGTGAGGCTCCCAGGGGCCAGGCCACTCACCCACTCCCCAAGCCACAAAGCCTGGACTCTTAGAATTCCTCACCTCATTCCACAAAGCGTCCACCACATACAGAAACTGGAAACTGTTAACCAAAACCATTGCCAAGGATGGAGCAGCCCGGTTCTGTACCTTCATTTCAGCCAAAAGCATTGCCAGGTTAATCACCACCTGTGACCCAAGGGAGGAAAGAGGCTGAAGTTGCAATCACAACACAGGGCCGTGGAGAGTTCCTGCTGAGACTGCAGACTCTGTCAGCCACACCAGTGCTGGGCAGGACACAACCCCATCACAAACCCCAGGCACAGCGCCAGAAGATGCAAGGTTTCCATGGTGTTCTTGACAAAAACACATAACCTCACCCCAATCATGAAGAAACATCAGACCAACTCAAGCTGAGGGACACTTTAAAATAAAATCCTGACCAATACACTTCAAAAAATGTGAAGGTTATGAAAGGCCAGGTTAGACAAAGACCACACAGACTACAGCAGACTCCCAGGAGGCAACAGCGGGGTGCTCAAGGCCGGCAGGGGTCCTGTGACGAAGGGTGCGTGCAGCAGAAACACTCAGGACACCGTGGGTGGTGAGTCCCTGTTCCTGATGCCAGCCCCAACCCTGGAAGACGTGATGAAGGCATGAGGACCTGCTGTGTGCACTGTGCCCCTTAAGCTGCACTTAGTCAGAATGTTTTTTTAAAGGGGAGGTATTTTTTTATGTTAATTTACCTACCCTATCACTTTCTTATATAACTATAAATTGATATAGAAACAAATTTTAATACAGTAACTTAAAAATGTCATCCTAAACCTCTAGAAAATATTTATAGTAAAATATTTATGTCAAGTAGATAGAACTATAGAAAGCTATCCCTCAAAATGTGCCTACATTTGTTTCCAAATGCAAGACAAATGTGTACTACTGAACTGGAATTCCTAAAGACGACTTACCCATCCAATCAACCCAGGGCGCAGTTCACAGAAGTATTTGAGATCAAAAGAACCAACTCTAGGATTCAACTCTCGGCCAATGAAGAAATCATAGATAGCGTTTCCTGAGAAGGGAGAAGATTTTCCCAAATGGCGCTCCAAACACAGCCACAATCTTCATAGCCAGCCCACTCCCATGCCCGGGGCACAGGAAACCCAGTTTGGTGGCCCAGGTGACCACATTACAATTTTGAAGGAACAGGATTTTTTTTTTTTAATGTACAATTGTTTTAAAATAAGCAACTTTAAAAAAATGTCAAGGGGTCAGGGATGTAGCTCAGTGGCACAAGCACCTGCCTGGCAAGGACAAGGTCCTGAGTTTAATTCCTGATACCAAAAAAAAGAAAAAAATTCTTTACAAAAAAATGTCAAATACTTGGGTCAGAATTAACCAATTTCCAACAGCTACTATTTTTTAAAAAGGGTATCTACTATTCTGGACAAAACAGTATCTATCATAAATTACAATTCCTAAAAGTTCAATAAAATAGCTACCTTTTTATTTTTTATTTTTATTTATTTATTTTTTTTTTTATTTTTTATTTTTTGCGGTACTGGTGATCTAACTCACAACCTCAAGAGCAACTGAGCCAAACTCCTTGCCCTACTTTTTTTGAGGCAGGGTCGCAATATGTAGTTCAGGCCAGCGTTGCTCACAATCTCACAACGCTCCACCTACCTCAGCCTCCCGAGTGCTGGGATTAAAGGCGTGCGCCACCACGCCCGGCTCAAAATATCTACCATTATCAAGTAACTAAAAAGAGGGAAGGAAAAAATAGCAAAATATGAGGAAAAATTAAAAATGTTTTCCTCCTTTAAATTCACTTCTCTATATTTCATCTTTTATTTCCTCCCATTTCTCTTCATGCCCCGCAAAATAAACCCAGGGATCAAAGCCATCGTCACAGGTGTGGAAGCAGCCGGAGGGCACAGCGCTCACCACAGCTGGCAGGCGACCGCTCAGCTCCATGCGCCTTCCGAGCGCGTGCATAGAGGTAGACACTCAGGATCGTGGTGAACACCGTGGCTGCGAGGGCCAGCTGGAGGACGTGGTCGTGCAGGTAACGAAGCTCTAGGCCCCAGAGGACAGCCATGCCAAGGGCTGCAGAAGTCAGGATGAAAGCATAGAATCCTTCGGAGGAGAGAGGGACAACCAGCATTAACCCAGGGCTGGCTTGCAGTTACACCACTGCCAGACAAAGCACTGCTGTGTTTGGATCTCTGCTGTGTCTATTCAGACCACACAGACAGGAACACGCACATCAACACCACCTTGAGGGGCGGCCCTCAATGCGGTTCCATACTCTCACATCTGTAACTTATTTTAACACGTTTATTCTTTGTCATAGTGAACAATCATTATCTGCTTTTAATTAAGGGAAAGTTGAAAGGAAGTACTATATATAAAAGTGGGAAAGAATCTCAAAAATTACTCGGCTCCAAAGTTAGGGGTCGCAGACAATATATTTATACTCGAATTCCCTTGTCAGTACTGACTACATAGCCCCACAACAGAGCGGGGACCCACACCCAGCCCACCATCCCCACAGACTGAGCAGCTCTGCGGGCTCCCTCTGTGTCCCCGTCACACTCTTGGGACCCAAGTGGCATTACTTTTGTCAGAATGCTAAAAGCAGAGTGCCTGTGATGAAACAGGGTCACTCTCTCCACTATTTAAACCCAAGCTGTCCTTAACCCAAAGAACAATTTTTAACACAAACTCTTGAAAATATTCATTAAACTCTCACAAAATTTGTGAATATTAAGAAGAATGGCACACAGCAGGCTTGGTGGTACACACTCAGGAGGCTGAGGCAAGAGGATCACCACCGGTTCGAGGCCAGCCTGAGCTACAAAGTAAGTTCAAGGCCAGTTCTGACCTGCATAGCAAGACCCTGTCTCAAAAAGACAAAAAAATGCCAGGGTATAAGTACCTGCTTGGCAAACACGAGGTTGTGAGTTCAATCCCCGGTATTAAAAAAAAAAAAAAAAAAAAAAAAAAAAAAAAAAAAAAAAAAAAAAAAAAAAAAAAAAAAAAAAAAAAAAAAAAAAAAAAAAAAAAAAAAAAAAAAAAAAAAAAAAAAAAACAAAAAAATTAAAAAAAAAAAAAAAAAAAAGAATGGCACATGGATTACAAATAATCATTCAAGGGCTAGGGATATAGCTCAGCAGCACAGTGCCTGCCTGGTAAGCATAAGGTCATGAGTTCAACTTCTGATAACAAAAAATAAAAATAAAATAAAATAAAAACAATCATTCAGAATTTCTTAAAAATCAACATTATAGTAAAAATCTCACGAATATGCAGCAAATACTGGAACCAGAGTAACTCGACGCGGAAGTTTTGTAAAGGACCCAGCAACCAGGCCAGTGCTGCCTCCCAGAGCTCCAAGGCTCTAAAGGTACCAGGCCTCAAAGGGAGACAGACAGCAAGGGACATGTACACAGGGACAGGAGACACTAAGGCCAAGACCTTCGGGGGATGACCTAGGTGACCTAGACAGCTTGCTCCCCCAACTCCACCCCTCTGCCACAGGCATGCAGCCTGTATGAAGGTCTAAACCTGTTCCCACTGAGTGGAATTCAACTTGGTGACAGCAGGGGCACCCAGAGCCGGGACAGTAAGAACATGAGGGTTCAAGGGCCAAGCATTCAGACACAGGCAGTTCCCAGCTTGCTGGCTTTAGCCAAGTTTCTCCACCACAGGCAAAAGCAGCGCACATCTAGTGGAGACTGCCCCTCAGATCTGGGTCACTTCCCTGCTTCTACCAGGGCTGCTGCCCACACCAGCAGGGGCAATATCTGCCACGTCCTGACTGTGCTAAGACCCCACCTCCTCCAGGTACCCTCTGGGCACCAGACACCACGGGATGAGCCCAGGGCTGCCCATGGAGCCACATCTGGAGGAAGATCCAGCAGACAGACACATGCTGCCAAGGGGACAGAAGGCAGACAGGAGGGGCTCCAAGGCTGCTTAAGCAGGCATGCGAGAGCGAGAAACAGTTGACAGGCTTGTGGGGATGTCCCCAGAAAAGGCCATGAGAAGAGAGGTGACAGAGATATGAGAGACAGCTGGGGGCCAGTGAATGGGGCGGGGGCCTGAGCAAGTGGGACAGGAGGGGATGGGACATCCCCATTCATGCAGGGTTCCCAGGGTGGGCAAACCTCGGGCAAGTACAACACTGTAAGTAGGATGGGTGCGAATGAGAAATGAAGCCAGGACTGGTTCCAACCCCAGCACTGCAAAAGTAGGTAAGGTAAGGTAATGTAGGTAAGGTAAGGAAAAGTAGCTAAGGGAAGGTAGGTAAGGTAATGTAGGTAGGGTAGGGAAAAGTAAAGTAGGTAAGGTAGGTAAGCAGGTAAAGTAAGGTAAACTAGACAATCAATCGACTGGGGGGTTACTATTTCACATGGCCTGAGTTTTATCCCAGGCTGCAGGTAAAGTTTATCTGTATACCCCTCAAACTATTAAGAACTCCTGTTCACAGCTCTGGTAGAATCAGCTTTGATGGACTGAAGTGGTTTACAAACCTTTTACAGCTTTCAGTAACAGCCTGCTATAGCACATGTGCCACAGGTTCGCCACCACTGTTTTAAAGACTGCAATTACCCAAAAGTTTAAGTTATCAAATAATTAGAGTATTTTTTTAAAAGATCACCATTTAATCTATACTTGAGTCTTCTTCCATCAACAAGAGGCAATCCTTCGACAACCTATGAGAAAATTTAAAAATTAAAAAAGCACATTACCATCATCCTTCCACATAAAAGATATGTCACACATGTATATAGTTTTCTGCTACCTCTTAAATCTCAGCATGCCTCAGAGTAAGGAACTGGAATTACACCTTGCAGAGTGCTAACAGAGAGCCCCTGCCACTGAAGAAGCAATTCCACCTTCAGGAATTTTTCTTGAACCTAAACCCAATCACCTTTGAGGTCCTTTCCAATCAGCTCTGCTCCTGCCCCATCTGCAGGGCCCAGTGCACTTGATGTTGTGCACCCTGCACCTCCTTGCTCTGCCTAAGATACACAGTCACCCCACGACATCACCAGCTCCAGGAGGAGCCGAACTAAAAGCGAGGTCCACACAGGAGAAACTGTGGGACACAGGCTCCAGGCGGACAAGAGCAGAGTCCACCTACCCAGGCCAACCCCATTCACTTCCCTAAGTCTCTGCTTGGAAACACAGCCATGTTTTCACAGCGTCCAACAGCAGGTATCATGTGTCCAGAGTTCTTCATCAGATACAAAAGGGACCCGGGGAAAGGCAAAACCTGTCTGATCACAGGATTAGCCACTCCCACGTGCGGATTTCAAATGATTCTTATCTCTTAAAGGTGCCCAGTATATACTGTGTTGGGCTTTAGACTGTGACTATAAGTACATAATTAACATACACCAGGATATACATATATATTTTTAGTCACTTTAGTCTGAATATACATCTGATTTGTAACCATTCAAACTACCTTTCCTAGTAAACATCAAACTAGCCCTACCCTACATTACCACGATGTAGCTGCAGTGTTACCATGGCAACAACCAAAGGCCCCTCCCTGGAGAGCCAGCAGCAGGTGTGCCTGGTCCTGGAGCCTGTGTTCCACCCGTCACTGGCACTCACCATGACGAAAGAACTAACTAGTCCTTGGTCTGCAGCTGGCAAACATACAAAGCTCTAAGAATAAGATTCCTACATAAATTATTTATTACTTAGGAATCTCACCTTCCTTTAAATATATCCAGGTAAAGTACTCTACTGAAAGAATAAAAAGTTACACTTAGCAACAGGAACAAAGTTTAAAGGTATCACATGACTCTCTAAAGTATGTAAAATGTTACTGACAACTTATGTCTCAAAGGTTTTTTTTTTTTTTTTTTTTTTTTTTTGTGGCACCGGGGATTGAACCCACAACCTCGCACCTGCCAGACAGGCGCTTAAGCCATTGAGCCAAACTCCTGGCCCTCGTTTTTTGAGGCAGGGTCTATGTAGCTCAGGCCGGCCTTGCGCTTGCGTTGTAGCCCAAGCCAGCCTTGAACTCACAACGCTCCACCTACCTCAGCCTCCCAAGTGCTGGGATAAAGGTGTGCACCACCACGCCCGGCTTTTTCTCAAAGGTATTAAGAGATCAGAAACTTGTATTTAAAAACAAAAAGATAAAGTCCAAGCCGGGCGTGGTGGCGCACGCCTTTAATCCCAGCACTCCGGAGGCTGAGGTAGGCGGAGCGTTGTGAGTTCGAGGCCGGCTTGGGCTACAACACGAGTGCAAGGCCGGCCTGAGCTACACAGTGCGACCCTGCCTCGAAAAAACCAGGGCCGGGAGTTTGGCTCAGTGCCTTAAGCGCCTGCCCTGACAGGCGCGAGGTTGTGAGTTCAATCCCTGGTGCCGCAAAAAAAAAAAAAAACAAAAAAAACAAAAAGATAAAGTCCATTGAGTGCCAAAGCTGATCAATTCATGATTTAAGGTGCTTCATTTGACATGATATATGAACAAGAATGCCTCCCCCACCTCTCTGAGTCAGACCAATTTGCAACCTAGCCTATTCTTTTCTATTTGGAAAGTAACACACAAGTCAGATTTTTACATTTCCCCTAATAGGCAAGTGTTACAGGGCACAGGAGTTAAGCTTTGCTAGTTATAACTAACAGCAGCTTCTAACCTTAAAACTCCTATGAATTCATTCATGTAACCATGGAAGAGAAGCTAAGAAAGCCTCACAATGCTATGTTCTACCAGCAAAAATTTACCTTTCCAATTGGCAGCAGAGAGAATAGCGCTTGAACGAAAAACCAGAGGAAGTAGAGCCCACTGGCCTGGGGCTCCCAGAGGTCACGCAGCGCTGGCAAGGGAGGCGGGAAGCTCAGGAGGCTGGGGTCATCCTGCCGGCACAGAGACAGCAGCAGGAAGACGACAACGGGCAGGCCCAGTGTGATGAGCAGTGCACCTGTGGGTGGGTAGGCATGTGAGGGTCAGACTCAGCTGGCTCAGTCAGCTTGCTAATTTAGAACTCACATGGGTCTCTAAGGCCTGAGCTCAGGCCCAGACTGAAACCAACCCTCTAGGCCCATCAGAACTCTGCACCTCTGTACGCTGCCTTCAGAGGAAGCAATTGTGGGCATCAGAGTGGAAAAAACAAGACACCGTGCACCTCCAACGCCTCTGCCCCAGTTCAGAACCCAGCTCTAGACATTTCTCCCAGCAACCAGAGGGGTGGGACAGGCCAACAAACCCACAGCCACTCATCTGGATTCATCTCATCTTAACAACTTTGTATCCATTAATTTCCAAAATGTAAAATATACCCCATTCCTGACAGGTGTGCAGACTCTGGGTGACACTGGACACACCTGTAACAACCAGCTAGCCAGGCAAGCATCACCACTTACAAAACACACCGCAACGAAGCCACACAGGACTGGGAACCATTTGGCCAAGCACCTTCTCTGCCTTGCTCATCAGCCCCACCCACCGTGACACCTAGACACACCCCTCCCTCCAGGTCGGGTCTTCACAGCTCTCCTGTCTCCATCGAGCTCTGCCCTTCCACACACTGCTGTCTATCGAGTCAGATTCCTTCACCTCTTCTCGGTATTACACTCAGAGCCTGTGACAGCCTGCTGGAAAGATGCTTAACACAGCCACACTGACATCCTGTCCACTCCACGAATATCCCCAAAGGGCGCTGGCTCAGGACACCTACCAGGGATGCCCCCAAACTCCAGCTCCCTCCTCTGACAGGTGGCCATGTGACAGGTTCTCAGAGAATCAGGCTCTTTGGCAACAAGCTTTTCTTCCTTAGAATCGACTTCATTGAACTTGATCTCGTCTCTTCTTGGACGAAGGCTATACTGAGTAGACACATAACTGCCTTCTTGGGACACGGTGAATCTTTCCTAATTAAAATATACAGAGTATTAAAAAATACCCATATCAACAATTCCACAAAGGCAACTCCATTAAAGAATTCAGCATCTCAACATAGCAGATACTAACAGGAATGAACTTGCCAACTTACATTCACAGACCAGATTATAAAGTATCACAATTTCCAAAGTGCTTCAAAAGGGGAAAACAATGTTAACAGAGTCACCTCAGGTGAGAGCAACTTGTACAAAAAGCGTCTCTGTGAGTGCCCTTCCCCTGCATGTACCTGAGGCTCTCTGTGAGGCGTGTTCTTCCCTTTGACATGCGGCTGCGGCTGCGGCTGCGGCTGCGAGGCTCTGTGAGGCGTGTCCTTCCCCTCCCTTGGCTCGGGCTCTGGCCCTCCATTGTATGTGCTGATGCTGTTCCCAAATGGCTTCTAACGCAGAATATAAGACAGTGTTAACAAGTAAATACTGAAAATCCAACAACGAAATAAGCCAAAGACTTCCATAGCCTTAATTCTAAAGAATGTTTGTCCCTATAAAAATGAAAAGGGGGACTACAGGATATAGCTCAGTGTGGAGCGCTTACCTATCGTGTGTGAAGCCTAGATTCAATTCCCAGCACCACCAAAAAAAAAAAAAAAAGGTGGACAAAATTGACTAGAATTTCCCAGTCCTCAAAGATTGGTTCTTATAGTATAGATATCCACAGAGTATCTTTCATCTTTCAAATATAATTAGATCAAATGTCATAATTTCAATCAGATACTCTTAATACTTAGTATGAGAAGCAGATAAAAGTAAAAACTGGTAAATTAGTTCATTTCTTGGTTGTTAAAAACAGCCTAGAGGCAGGCGCAAGGTTGAGTTTGATCCCCGGTGCCACAAAAAAAAAAAAAAATCCATCCTAGAATGGAAAATTAAGCAACAGTGGCCTGTTAGAGACTGTTACTAGTGAGGCACGGTTTACTTTCCCAATCCCATGCCACTTGCTATGTATTTAACCCTCAACCTCCCCTTCCCAGGCATCCCTCTTCTCATCTGACTGAACAGGAGAAGAGATTTACCTCCCAGCAGGCTTCTCAGACAGCCGCAACTGACATTTGTCACTTTGCTCCTTGATAAGTCACCAGGTGGCAAAAAACAGTGCCACACAGGATCCAGGTCCAGTTCCCAACAAGGCCCTACAGACCCGTGAAGAGAGCCAAGAGACGCTAACTTAAGGACTACAGGGAAGCCAAGCCAGGCTGCAGCTCCGTGTCACCAGGGGCCAAAGTCTCTGAGCATCACAAACCCAAGTCACAGAGGCAGCATGCAGCACCCTTCTTACCCTGTGCACCCAGCTGGCCCTGGAGCCCAAAGTCAGAAAATTCAACTCCCTGGCAAAGAGCAAAACGCAAATCAGACCAGAGAGCTGAAAACCTCTGACAGGCACACTGGCAAAGATTATATACGCGATAAGAAATGGCACTTATATACCACTGATCCTGACACACGTTCTAGAAGCAATGTGGCAAGTGCATTAAAGCTGCACTACAGCGCTGCACACACTAGCAGCTCCACTTTTAACAATTTATCCTAAGGGGCCAGGGGTTTAGCTCAGCAGCGTCTGCCTGCCAAGTGCGAGGTTGTGAGTTCAATCCTCAGTACCAAAAAAAAAAAAAAAAAAAAAA